>JAOUZG010020818.1:1645581-1690630 GCA_026289955.1 Argiope argentata
ACAGCAGATTCTTTCTTCTTCGTCTACGGGAATCGGATCACCTTGGCAACAATTTCATTCTGTCGAAAAAGGGGGAAATAATTCTACCATTATTAATATTTCTCATCTTTTTTCATCTATTATTAATAATATTTCTCACATACAGATGAGAAATGTTGCAGCAGATATATATTCATTTAAAAGTTCCTTAATTTAAATGGAAATGAATTGAAATTTTTTTAATGTGTTAAGCTTTATATATTGAGTTCTAGAGAGTGAAATGTAACAAATAAAACTCCAAAATTGAAAGAGTTAGTTGCACAGCAGATTCTTTCTTCTTCGTCTTCGGGAATCGGATCACCTTGGCAACAATTTCATTCTGTCGAGAAAAAAAAATCTACCATTATTAATATTTCTCGTCTTTTCCATTCTGTTTCTTTTTAGAACAATGCGAAGTTTGCGTACAAGTCCCTGTAAATACTGTCAAGAATAAATGAAAAATGGAATAAGCTAGCGGCTTCTTCTTATACTCTGTAGCCTGGGGGAAACATATTCTTTGGGGCAAGGCTGTCTCTAGTTATGACAGGCCGACCAGGGAACCATTCATCTTTGGAGTAGCTCCGTATACGCGAACCAATCGCAATTCTTGTCACTGTCCCTGCGATTATCTGTAAAATGACAATAATTACCTGCTTGCTCTGTATTTCAGAAATGTTTTTCTTTCATCTTTTATTTTCGGGTTTCATCTAAGTACAAGATAAGTATAGAGTTACGTTTTTTTACTGATTTCTTTCTTTTTTTTTAACATTTGTGTTGTGAAATTTATGTTAAGCTATGTTAAACAGATACAGCTATCAAACCAGAAACGTGTAAAGCGTAAAAAAATCATACATAATTCCTTACATGTATCGACTGTACAACGCAGCTGTTGGCAAGAAAAACATTATTTGAGCATTATTGTCTTACTATCATGCTGACAAAAAAGAAAACATAATTTTCAAGCAATTATCTTCATTATTATTGATTATAAATAAAGAGAAGTAAATATGTATGAACTTGAGCATCTTCTTCCCTGAAAACAATAATTTTTTCCCCTTAAAGCAAAGAATGATTTCATTACATATAAAATACTGTAGAAAATAGGAAAACTGTATGTATTAAATTTTCTTAATTTAAATGCCCACCCAATTCCTTTCAAATAGGAATGGATATACATTGGAAGCATATTTAAAATTTTGTTGCATTTTAATTCATTAAAAAATTTGAAAAATATAATAAGATTTTTTTATTAATTTGAATAATAACAATAAAAAATAAAGAGCTCGCGAATTTCTAAACAAAATTTAGGCATACTTTGCTGAATATGATTCCTATAAACATTTTATCTGATTTCAACATTTCAGTTACCTGAAATGATTTTTGATTAATATGTAATATATTTGAAATTTAATTGAGGGAATTTTCTTTCTTAAATGTGAATGCTTATTACTATGCTTCCAAAACTAACTTAGATTTTAATCTTAAGAGTCCATTTTATCTAAGAGGTTTAACTATTTCTTTTAATTCGATTTAAATAGAATAATTTAACTAGGATAATTTATCACTTTGATTTCCCCTTATTTTTTATTTTTTATTTTCATTTCAAACAGATTAATAGTTTTAAAAAATAAACAAATAATGAAAAGTCTTCGCTTGAACCTTTTATCGAATTTGACTTTATAATATATTAATGCATCGAAATATGAATGTTTATAATGAAAAATGATGCAAGTAATTATGTTACGAAAGATTAACAATCTCATATCATTAAGTTTCTTTTTATATTGCATGGATCGGAATTTGCTGGTAAATAATCAAAAACAAAAACAACGCAGAATTCCCAGACACAAAAAATATTGAGAAAAATTTACATTTCATTATGTAAATAATATTTAAGAAAAAATCTCTGTCTTGATCACATGACCTTCAAAGTTCCTTGTTGAAGAGCGGGACTTGGGGGGAGCGGGAATCTTCACTAAGCATTTTGCCCCGCAGCAGGCAATCGAAGGGGGGTGGGGGGAGGTTCTCTTCTAGAAAAGAAAAGCAATAGGGGAAAAGAGGGAAATTAATAGTTCTAAGATGATAAACAGGGTTCGATATTCATTTACCACATCTATTTCAAGATCAAAATGAAGGATGGAAACCGTGAGCAATTCATTTTCATGGTTGACTAAAGTAAATTTGCAAGTCCATACTAATAATTATTTTGAATTTTTCTTTATTATAATTTAAAATGTAATTGGGAATTTACATTTTACATATCGGATACCTTTTATATTCTTTTTATTCCTCGAAAATAAATTATTCTTGTATAAAAAAAATGATAAGCAACATTTTTTCCTCTTCAAAATGTTATTAATTAGATCTCATGTCAAAGAATGGGAAAACACTACGAATATATTTGTAATTTAAGTGTTTAAATATAGGGGTATTTAACTGTATAGTTAATTCTGAACCCATATTACGCAAAGCTATAATTAGCTGCATATTATATGTTCAGAGCTTTTTAATATCCAGATGAATTCAGAAACGTTATCTCGACCCTGGGCATGATGTAGAGAAACTATTTCAAATGACATCTATTATAATGCATGTTCTTTATCTTAGCCATTTAATCACATCTAAAATTAAAACTTTTTTTGTCAAATTTTATCATTACTTTCATTTTAAGATATCCTCTTGATGGAAAAAAAAATGGTTCAAAATATCTTTTATCGCTTTATCGAAGAATTAATCAAATGATATACTATCAAACAATATTTTCTTTATCTTTGAGAAGTACAGACGTTCAATCTTGATAACAAATTAATACAAAAAAAAGAGATTTTTTAAAAATTCCTTTGCTGCATTAGACGATATTTTCAGATTACTAATTTATTGAAGTTAATAATCAAATATTTGCGCAAAATGCCTCTTAATTTTTCACTTTTTTTTGTCTAACTATATTATAAATACACTCACTTAGAGTTATTTCTCAAAAAAATAAAAAATAAATAAAAGAATTTTTTTTTGAAAATTTCAAAATGTTTTCAAAATTTACTTTAATCAAAAGTATAATTTTTAGCGATTTAAGGAAAAGAAAAATGTATAAAAGCTTGTTTAAATTTTTTTTAAATCTAATTTTTCAATGTGATTAATAAAAACGAAAATAATGCATGCATAAGTATGGTATAACTGTAAAGTAAAGAAAAAAAATTATTCCCAAAAATTTAAATGCATTGTTACAGATTTTTTAATATTTCAATTTTTATAACTAAATTCAATTTCTAAAATTGTCTAAAATTAAAAAAGATCTGTGAATATATTTTTTGATCGTTCCCTAGAAAACAGAAGTAGCTTGTTGTTGAAAACAAAAGTAGAAGGGAGTTTCTAGAAAAATAAGAAACATTTTCTTTCGAACTGTGTCACGCACATTTGAAGCCTCACCAAAACTTAAAGCAATTAAAGTCCGCCATATTGGACTGGGTGGTAAACTTCTCTAGTTTTCTTTGTTTTTTTTTTTTTTTTTCACTACCTTTAGTGGTATGTGCTAACATGATGAATTTCCTCCATCCTTCAGGTTCTACTTCTTTCTTTCTTTAAAAAGTTTTTTTCCTTCCTCTTTCTAATTCTCAGCCAGAATCTTTTGTTCTCTTTAAGAGATCAATATTTTAGTCATTAAGAGTGGAACATTTTTTCTCCGTATCTTGTGTTCTGTCTTTTGTGTCTTTACTGACCAAAATAGGAGGGACAAAAAGTGATGATGAAGTTCTTTTCTCATTCACTGTTTTTGGCGTGTCCAATTTAAATTTCTTTGGACATGTTTTAGCGACTTCTTAAACGAATGTTACTTAATTTGTCATCGGAAAGTTTTTGTACTTTTTAAGAGTCATTAGCAAGATAAAACATGCCGCATGCGAGAAAAAGATCTGGTTTTTCGATTTCTATAGCAAACGAAATCTTATCTCTTTGTTCCTAGATTCAAATTAATTTCTTTTGAGTGCATTAAAATAATCCCTTAAAGAATTGTAGTCGCAAAAACTCTTTCTTTCTTTCTTCCATTCTTTTTTCCCCTACGGATTTGTGAATTACTATCAGAAGTTATATATCCCTACTATGCCAAAAGTCTTTTTAAAAAATCAGTTAAGATTCTTATTTTTTACCTTTATTTTGAAAGTGCATTTAATAGATTTTTTTATTCTATGTAATAAATAAAAAGAATAAACTGATTAGAGGAATTCTGAACTCTAAATTACATGAAACCGCTTGGACATTTAATAAATTACTATACCTTAACTTCCTTTTACCCTTTCTAGGAATACTAATATTGATTGTGAAAGTTGTTATGATTTGATTTTGGGAAGAATAAGTTGAAAATGCCAAATATTTGAAAGATGTCTAATATTCGAAAGAAGACATCTCTTACACCCACCATAAATGTTTTCGTACATTTTGACGAAGCGAAATTCTTCAATTATTCTTTAGTCTAAATATGTGAAATATTTTCTATATTCAAGCAATTTATTTTTCATATTTTTTCCTATGGAATATTAATAAACGTAAATTATTACTTCACATTTAAAAGGAATGGAAATGGAAATACTTCAACTAGTTTTTACATAAACATTCTGTGGGCAGTTGCTCTTATCTACAATAGTAAAAATGAATGCATGTGTGTTTGTGTATGTTGACGATCGACAGGATAGACCATTGCACTTAGAGCTCAATATTTAGAATTGTGTAATTCGAAGCAATTGTATTTAAATACTGTAAGAAGAATTCCAATTAATTAAGAAATTGAACGAAATTTTGGTATTTTTTAGCAGAAAAAGTTTTTTTTTCTCTAAACTGATTTTTATTTCATTCAAAACTTTTAAAATTGCCTTTTAAATAATGGTAATTTAATTGCTGTGCAAATTTTTCCTGAACTTTTGAGCTTTTTGGAATAATTTTTTACAATGCATTTCAATGTTAAACTGAAATTCAAACCGTTTTTATTGTTTCTTCATATATTTAAACACGTGTTTTTCTTTTGTTTTTAAGACCTAAGGAAGAAAAAGGATTTTCTTTTTTGTCTGTGTAATTTTCATAATAAATAAGAAAGTGAGGTTAAAAGACTATTAAATTTACGATAGATAGATAAACTGAACTGTTCGCTTTTAATTAAATTTGTTGTTGTCTTCAAACTCGACTAGAAGAAATTACTTGACTAGAACTCGACAAGAAGAACATTAGAACGCTACATGTACATACACTATAAATAGAATGTATGTAACTCTACTAAAATTGCAGAATTCAATATCAGCCAAGATTTTATGCTTTAAATCTTTTCTTGGAGTATAATGAACATAAAGCTTTGTATAAGAGATTTAAATTAAACACAACGTATTCAGTGTTCTCTGCGAAACAACCGGTTGAAGGCTCAAAATCAAATTGAGATGTTTGTAATAATGTTTGAAAAATAAAACAATTTTAAAAATACGTCGTTTTACTAAGGAAATCCGCATCCTTAATTTCTTTAAAGATTTCTTTTATTAATTATGTAAATATTATTCCTCTAAACACACTTTTTTCCCCAAGATAATTTTACTGGCAATGAAAATTCGACCATATTTCTTTTCTTTCAAGAAATTCATTTTTATTGAAGGCATTTATAATTCATTTTTACTCAAGAGAATGTTTAAATTTTGATTCTACATTCAAAAGAGGCTCAGCCGGCGTCCTGGCATAGGGGTAGCATGTCTTTCCCGTGATCTGAGAGTCCTGGGTTCGAGTCCCGGTTTGGGCATGTTTTTTTTTTCTTTGTTCTTTCTGTAAGGTGTGTGAATGTGCTCCTCTGTAAAAAGGGGCTGTGCAAGCGAATGTGATGTGTGAGTAGCAAAAGTCGTACTTTTCACCTTAGCTACTACGAAACAAGAGGCATTGATTAGGCTTAAATCACTGACTATCTCAGCGAGCTTGTCCATGGTAAGTGCCATAAGAAACAACAGTAACAAAAGGGACTCATATTGCTTCCAAAATTGTATTTGTTGGAATGAATGATATAAAAGCTTTGAATAGAAGCTCCTAGAATTTTTCTTAGAGTATTCTTGTCACTAGCTACAAATTAAGTCAGAAGATATTTTACTTATACCCTTGAAAATTTTTGAATATTTTTAAAAGGATAGATCAAGCATTTAGAGTCTCAGATTATGCTTGATTATTGGAATTAAAAATTAGTTTATATTCTTTATATTCACTCGTTCGTTGAGGTGCTGAGGTTTGAGAGGAGGTGATGGCTCAGGTGTCGTTAGTCTTACCGTCATCTAATTATGGTTCAAAATTGCTTGGTTTATTCCCAAACTGGCTAATGTGTAGTTTCAAAGCTGAACATTAGTCTGATTTTACTAAAACATTCTTCCGCAATAAATTATAATATTGAAAAATGGTGATAAACTATATACATGGTTTTCATAAGATAATCTCAACTTTTCAAGGAAGAAACTTCGAATACTACTACCCATGCTACTATCAATACATGCTATAAAGCGATGTTATAATCCGGTCTGAAGTGCTACCGAATGATATAAAAAAATGATGAAGTGGTGGAGGTTTGTTTTTAATCGAGCAGCCTCAGGTTAAATTAATGCTATATTTTAAATTAGAGAATATTATTGAAATTTATTGAAATTATTAAGTAGGAGGAATGAATGTCGAGCATAATTTTCGATTAGCTAAAAAAGAAAAATTTAAATACTAAGTTGCAAATTTTATAGAAAACATGAATTTTGGTTTCAATAAATGATAAGGCTCCATTCTACTACAATAACTTTTGGCATTCTCTGTAGAAGAATTTATAACGTCTCTGGTTAAAGCGAACATGTTCTATAGGTTTATCCCAATGACAAGAATAATAAATTTTAGATAACAATAAATAACAATAATAAATTTTAATATAACAAGTATAAGAAATTTTTAAGAATGAAAAACAAATACTTCCAGCATGATGAATTATCTTTGTATCACTCTTACAACGTGTAGTCTGTATTGATGGAATTGAAAGATGGTTTAAATGAAGAAGGAGCATTGTATTCTACCACACACTCACCAGATCTCACATCGGAGGATTTTTTTCGGTTGGGATATATAAATCATAATATTCATAATTCACGATAAATGGCAATTAAAAAATAGAGAACATTTATTGAAAAGGAATGTATCCAAAGGCTAAATGACATGATTAACACATTTCCAATTCCATCTTGAGTAATTTAGAATGATTGGAAAAAATCGATGATAAAATTAAAACACTTTTGATAAGTGACAAAAATTTAAAGTTTGGTAGAACAATTTTAATTATAACAGCTTAATGCCAGAAAGTAGCAACACATTTTAGGCTTGATTGAAACCAAGCTTTGAAGGAAAAAAAATAGGGTTATAAATGAAGTGAAAATTCCACTTCTAATTTAAATTATTGTTATTATAGATTTGTAATAGTACATATGTAAAATACAATTGCTTAAAAGGTGTGATATGGAGGACTGTAATAATTAATCTTTCTAATCTATTGGTAATGATATTTTTTTTCAGGGTGTTCTTCAATCCTCTTTACAAGAACTCTTTTAATTTCAAATAGTGACAAAGTGATATCGTTCATCTATTTTTTAAGACAAATTTTACTTAAAACTTCTAATAATTGTTTAAACGTTATAATTTGGTTCACACTCCATCATATTAATTGTCTTAGAAAATTGTTGTCTTGATCTTTAACTGTCTAAATAATATTTTCTATCCTTTATAAGTTCATTGAGTTTCATGAAATTTTTCGATCATGACTTTTTTACAGAAGTTAAATATTTTATTTGTGCTAAAAGTGAAAAGTAAATAAGAATGCAAACGTCTAGTTCTTGATGGATTAAAATAAAAAATATTCAAAATAACATTCAGCAGATTTCAGTTTTTTATTTTACATTAAGTTAATTATCTTCGTTTTACTTGGAAAATGCTTAAAAACTGATAAACAGAAAAATGCAGAAAGGATTTTAGCGTTCTCCATTTCCAGAATTAATGAAAATAACAGTTCGCGTTTCCCGATTAAAAATGCAATGAAATATTTATTACTTCCAAGGTTCTTATTGAAACCTGCTTCAAATTTAGATATAGACAGAACATATAAGATAAATTCGAAATAAGAACAAACAGGGGGGGGGGAATGATTAATAATAAAATTTTATACTAAATATTTAAGCAACTTCAAAATGGTATTCGTGAATAACGAGATCCTTGCCTTAATGTTTTAGAATAATTTATCTAATTTAGTCCCTTTGAAGCCCATATATGGTTTAGTAGGCCTTAACCTCCATCCTGCCATCTTCTATAAACCTTTTTTTTTTTATAAATAATATCTTTACATACAAAACATATAGTTAAAAGCTTTACTGGATTTTTATTTAAAAATAAAACCTTTATGTTCATTTAATGAATAAAATTTCAAGTTCATAACATACATTAAAATAGTATGCTAAATGTAAAACAAATTCTAATTGCTTTTCTTATAAAAATTGCCTCAGAGGAATAAATAAAACCTTATTTATAATAAACTTATTTCATCATTAAGATAAATTAAATAGTTAAAAAAAATTTTAAAAATAGAATTTTAAAATCATATAGAAAAAAAATTGAATTTTTTTTGTGACATATTAACAGAGCTTTAAAAAACAATGGATAAGAAAATGGCATACCATTTATTAAAACATTATAAATAATGTAAAAAGGTGTGAACAATATAATAATCATGGAACACAAAAACTGTTATTATATTGAAATAGCTTGACTTGGCTGAACAGAGACCTTGAAAGAGAAAGAAAATTTTACCTAATAAACAATTTTCTGAAAATTTTCGGAAAATTGTATTCAACCCAAAAAACAAGTTTTTCAATATTGAGGGTGAGAGAAATGTCACTGACTTCTAAGGAAGAAATTTTATCAAAAAGAAAGAATTAATACAAGTGAAAATTTGTTAGTTTTAAAACAAGTTAGTTACAAGTGAAAATTTGTTAGTTTTTAAAACTCTAACATTTGAAACAAATATTCACAATTTTAATGACCGTTTCCAACTTTAGAACTTGGAAACAACTAATCTTTAGGAAAACTATTACCAAACATTCTAAAACCTTCTTTCTTGCTTCAGAAGAAAACTTTAAATACAATTAAATCCTTTCTTCCGAAATAAAATATATCTGTAAGATTCGAAACCGGGAATTTCTAAATCTGTTTAATACTAACATTTTCCGAAAATCCCTGTTCTTTGACAATAAATCCCTAAACTAAAGCCAGTGCCTCCATATCTTGTCAGAGGGTATTCGTTAATTCTTTCCATTATTTAGATGATCCTGCGGTTGTTCCATCAGATCCATCAAAGTTGACAACCTAAATTTTACTTGGTTTATTTAACGACAATTTATTTCTCGGATGAAACCGAAATTGCGTCTGTAATGGATGAAGCAGATTAGATCGGCTCTGGGCATCTCTTTATTAGTAAGTAGTACTAAATCATTTCCAGCCATTTATTCAGCATTTTTTGCTCCAATAAACAAAACTAATTATGCAATTTTTTGTTGTTGTTATAGCCTTTCTTGTCTGGTGCTCATTTTAACACATTCACGCATGGTACGTAAGATAATTCATATTAATCCTCTGAAAGTTATTATTAGAAAATAATTCATATTTACAAATGGCTGGAAATAGCTTATAAAACTTAATTATAAAGTAATTAAAACATTTATATAAAACTATAATTTTTATTTTAAAATGAAAAAAAAATATTTCGCTAAAGTGTCTGAAAGATTTCAAATACAATGATTTTTTTATTCCTGAAATATATTGATACCCATTAGAACCAGTCTCCCTACCCCTTTGAACTTCCGAATGGTCACAGCCATAGTCATAAAAGTTGTCTCTGGTTAAAGTGATCTGCATCGCCTGTGTCCCCTGGAGTAAAAACTGTGAGTGCCAATTACAGATTAGTGGAGAAGCATTGATTCAGCACAAAAAGCCACTTTTCGCCCTTTAATATTAAGAAATAAACAAATGAAGAATGAATTTGTTTGGTCAGTATTCCTAAAAGTATGAACTAACCCCTCCCCCCCCCCCAAAAAAAGAAACAGAGAGCTCTTATATGTTATTAGGCTCATTTATCTTTCTTTCAAAAAGTTATTTCCATTTGCCATTATTGACAATATTCCGGAGTTGAAGCAAGCGCTGGATCACTTCAACATCTCCTACAAACTCTAAATCACGACCAAACAAATGCGCATCTCGTGCGTTTTTTCATTAGCATTGTTTTGCGTGAAGCATTTTTTCGTGCTAAATCGACGTTACTCTATCAATCCGAAATTGATTCTTTCCTCATATTTCGTGCCGTTTTTGCGATAAAAATAAAACGCCAACCTCGAATGATGTAGCTCCTAAGGCTTAATTGCCCAATACCAAAGGATATAGCCATTTTATTATATTAGTACTTCACTTTTATAACAATAGATGTTGTGGTTCTCTATTCCATTTTCTTCTATCGTTCTATCGTAAAAAATTTGCATATTATTTTTGGTCTATCTGTACAATTTTTTTTGCATAAATATTTAAATGGTCTATCTGCGCGGAATATGCTGCTACGTTATGGTGTGATGGCAGAGTATTTCCTTTGACATCAAGAATTTTCATTTTCGAGACAGGGTTCCATCAAACATGGATCATACCTTGGAGAACATTAAATTTTTCGTGGGGCACACACTCTTGTGTTGGTAAAATCTGGAGATTTGAAGAGAGGTTCCGGTTAAGGAGTCATGTTTGCCATTGGGCAATTGGTGAAAAGTATGAGCTGTTTTCCAAAGAAAGCTTTTATTCAACTACGAAAGAGGTTTTAATTCCAACAACTTTTGTTTAAATCCGGCAATAAGTTGTGTTTGATGAAATAAAAGAATGACAAAGAAAAAAGAAACCAGAAAAAAGGGAGGAAGAAATGAAAGCGTTTGTCCAAGATTTCTTATATTTACGAAGTAAAATTTTTTGAAGAAAAATGCATTTTGAAAAAAGGAAGGTGGTGGGAGAGGCTAGATCTTTCTAGTTTTTTTTCCTTTACTGTAGGCAGCATGAATACATAATATTCGTGCTGCTGGCAGTAAAGGAAAATATATAATATTCCTGCTGCCTTAATATAAGGAGAAAAATATAGTATTCATGCTGTCTAATGATGATGCTATGACTTGTTTCTAATTTTGAATCTGATTGCTTCTATTTTCAATTTCAAGTCATGAATTCTATTCCAGTTGTATAAGTGTGTGCCAGGGTATGAGTGTACCCAGTTGTATGAGTGTTAACCTTCAGGATAAAATACTTTTATCCTGAACGTCCAGCCAAGTTTTATACTCTTAATACACAAGAATTTTCGACAAAACTATTAAAGAATAAAAGTTAAAGCTCAGCATACAAATCTTAGCAGTCTTGGTTTAAACAGAAATATTTTTAAAAATACTATTCCTTGAGTTACTACACAAAGTAGAAAATAATCTTATTTGATTTAAAAGAAAAGCCATCCTAATTTTCGAAAAAAATGTTTTACAAATCCTGAAAGCTTGGACTCTTTGCCAACATGAGAAAAAGATTCTGAAAGCTTGGTGATCAATCCCGCACTTACCTTGCACAGGATTTGAATCATCGGAAAAGAAAGCTTTATAATTATTTTATAATATTTTTGTTTTTTCAATGCTTTCAAATAAAATTTCATCTGGAGAGGAATGAAATTGCAATTTTTATTGATTTATTGACCCTAATTTTTGTTTTATTTTCTGATATATATATTTTTTAAAAAAATTACATCATTTTAATCAGTTTCAGAATTTTCAGAAATTTTTTCTCGAATAATAATAATCTTAAACTTATTTCAAATTTATTTTTCTTTCAGACCCCAGTATATAAAATAATATTAATCATAAATTACTAATATGAATTGTGACTATGCTGATAAAGCTAACTTTAAAGAAACGTGTATAAAATCAAAATTCCTAATTAAAATTTAGATTGGTAATTGAAAAAATTAATCGCAAAATTCTAAAGTGAAGAATAACTTCACTTTGAATATGAATCTTCCATCATAAAATAGGTTTAAAATATTTGCAACCAATCAATTTTGTTATTAATTTTAAACAATACAAAAGTTTGTTTCATAAGCATTTTATCTTTCTTACAACAAAAATAATAATAATTACAGAATTAAATTGCTCTGCACAGAATTTGCATTTCAATTCAATTTACTTTAACATTCTAATCGCAATTAATATTTTCTTTAACATTCTAATCGCATCTGGGTTTCAACTTTATGATAGGAAGGTAGCGGAATCGAGATTTTATAACACGGGAGATTCTATTCTGATAAGTATGCTAGAATAAGCCAGATGTAAGCTTGATGTAAAATGGATCGAGGATCTAATATTTTCTGTTTTCCGTATAGAGTAGAAGTTGAAGCAAAGGACTCTAATTCAAGCTTAGTCCTCAAAATTTACTTACGATTTAAAATTAAAATGTCTGCATTGAATTCAAAATGGGACGTTAATATAACTAAATGAAACTGCCCATATTTGCTGTATCCAAAATAGATAATGTTTATTTTATTTACAAATTTAAGATTTAGCTTGTTGCTTTTCATGATTTTTTAAAAAAATATTTTTATGTTTTTATTAATATTTTATTAATACACAATGGCAATAATAGAATTATAAAACGTTAAGGTATCTATTTTATTAAGCATTAACAGTCTTAGTTTAAGGATTTTCTTTTTTTGCATTCTAGTTTAACTAAATAATTAATGACTTTTCTAACATGACATTCGAGCATTTTATTTGGGTTGCAAATTTAAATAATTAGCACAAAACTCAAAAATTTAAATTAAACTTTCACCAATTTGCATCTCAAAAATTCCCTGTTAGCTTAAAAAAATTATCAAAAATTTCTATACGGCAAATCTTGAGGGAGTTTGGTCAAATGGATAAGGAGATTACATTCCCATGGAAACATTGTTAGTAGAATTATCTATGCATGTTGTGAGACAATAGTCTAATACTTGATAAGGATATTTTTTTTACTTAACAATATTAATCAGTCTTGATTTTATGATGTAAAATATTCATTATTGCTCTGTGGCCTGAGCTGCGAATACGTCTGGAGACTGGGTGTCTTATCTCGTCTACAGACTCCTTCAATTGTACCAGAATGGATATTCCGTTGCATTCGAATCCTGCCCGTGGTGGTATCTATTCCCTCTCTGTTCATAATTCTGCTGACCATAAGCAATCTTTAATAAGAATAAGAAATAAACAGAAGGCTGTAGCAATTCTTTAGCTATCTTTTCAATTTTGCTTTGGGCAATAGATTGATAAGAAGCATTACGGATGTAGCAACCGCTAAACCACTTTATTTGAAGGGATGATAAAGTTTATTGTTAAAGGATACAGATGAAATAATCACGTGCTAATAATGTGGTCTTAGAGTGTATAAAGTCGGCATTAGCTGAATAGAACCAATAAAGGTTTTTTTTTTTCGTTTATTTTAGCAGAAATTAAAATTTGTGGTCATAACTGGAGGCTTTTGAAACAAAGCTCACTGATTTATTAAATACCGTCTTAGACGATTCAATTCCCTTTCTTTCTCTTTTTTTGTATTGTTGTACAAAATATGATTGCAATTCAGATGCAATTATGCAACTAGTTTAATATTTACCAAGGTATTGTTCTGAAATTAAATTTTTTGCCTAAAACTTTAACTGTACCCAAGTAATGGAAATTAGGCTGCAATACGATTGTACATCTTTATGAAATTTAAATAATCATTCATAAAGTATATATACTGCATCATTCGTAGAGTAAACGAGTGACACCTTTGAATATAGTAAAAATTTCCCATCAATCGTTTCTGTTTTTAGTTTAAACATTTAAGTTAATTTCACCATTTCTGTGAAGTTCATTTTTTTTTCATTTTATTTGCCTTTTTTGAAAAAAAAAATTAACCTGTAAAAAATTTTATTACAATTCTTTATCTTAAGCGAGATTTAATTTTATGGAAGATTCTTAATTTGAATGACGTCAATAAAATTACATTTCATTTAAAGTATAGAAGAAATAGATATTTTCAACATTTCTTCATGTCAAAATTTGGATTTAGAATAATTATCTACACGAATCCGTTATCTACATGACTCAGGGGTCCATTATTAATACTTGTCTTCCCCGTGATCTGGTCGTCCCGGGTTCGAGTCCCTGTTCGGGCATGGTTGTTCTTCAGTGTTCTATCCGTGAGGTATATGAATGTGCCCCCCTGTAAAAAAGGGTTGTGCAAGCGAATGCGATGCATGAAGTAACTAAGTCGTATTCTTGGCCCTAGTTGGAGCTACTGAAAAAACAAGAGAAGCTCACTTAAGTCACAAAAGACTTAAGTTGCTGACAGATAACTGTCAGCTGACTTGTAAAATGACAAAAGTTAAAAAAAAAACAATAAATTATAGAGAAAAAGGTGCACTTTAGAAGTCTTATTGAGTCCTATAGTCACGAAATCGACATTAATCGTTTATTATAAAAACTAAAAGAAATATATAAATAAAATTGAAGAATTGACTTTTAGTCAAGTCAGTTCTATTATGCTTGTTGTATATTAGATAATCCAAGCCATTTGAATAATTGATTCGTTGACGTTTAAAGGTTGACGTATTCGTTGACATTTAAAGGCAGTTATCAATAACTTTCGGCTTTCATTAGTTGGGCTCCTCTTTCCTTTAAGAATCAATCATACTTATTCAGTAAAATCTTTAGCAGCAATAAATCTTCTTTTGCAAGGTAAAAGTTTTCATTGAATGAATAGGGAGAAAACATTTTGCAGATTATTATATTAACTAGCTTCCATTTACCTGCTATAGGCCAACAAAAAATAGGATCCTATATTCCTATATCCTTTATTCCTATTTCTTTTTGTTTTAAAAAAATACAGGTTAGGTTCCATTGAAGGAGAAAGAAAAGTCAAGAAAACAAGAGCATTGATGGAAAGCAGAAAGTGCATTGTCTGTCAACGAAATGGCTAGAAATGGGCTTGTGAAGATGGTGGATGTTTTTAGTTGAGAACCAAATATCATATTACTGTTTTTGGCATTTTAAATTTTTGCAATTTTTAATTAATTTAATTTTTTATCCTGTGTATTTTGTAACTGAACAACTCACAAGAATATTATTTTTGACAGAATTTTTAATATGATACAAAAAAGCAAACGAAAAAATATGTGTAAAAAGCTTCTAGAAATCTTCTTGGATGAGGTTAGTGCATTAAAAGCTTAGTTTTCCTAATGATGAACTTTGAATTAACAATAACAACCCTGATCAGATGACGAGGACGACATCAGAGTTTGGCCCTTTTTCCTCGGGTTTCTATATCAGGCCGACAAAAAGATGCTTGACTTAAATAGTTATTAGTTGACGAGAACCAAATATGAATCAGTATCTTCTTCCGGATTTCCATCACTATGTTAAAATCAGATTTTTTCTTCTTCTGGCATATTATATATCTTAGATAGTGCAACAAAAGGTTCAAATTCAAGACTAAATTAGGAAATCACGACCAAATAATTAATGACTCCAAAAACATCTTGAGCGTTGCTTAAATACTTTGCTAGAACAATAAAAAATATACGTTTTAATTATTGTATGGCATCAACAAGAATAACGATTTGAAAGGGTAAAAAATTTATACTTGTTTATTTCTGAATACATATGCAAAAAGGACATCATTTGAAAAGTTTTTAAGTGAAAATATTCTTTATTCTACTTGTCTAAAATCCTAAGGGGAGTAATTTCTTTGTATTTATCTTATGCCTAAAAGATCAAAAACCAAAATTCCTGTTGAATATTAAAAACTTATTAAATTGATAAGAAAGATGAAACAAACTTCAAATATATTATTTGTTATAATTCACTTTATATAATCTGACAAGATCAAAATAACTTTCCACACTTCTTTCATTTTTTTATTTGGTTTGGTATCAATATCCTATTATGACACATGGAAGATTTAAAAAAAAGCATGTTAGATTCTTAAACTTTCTTTTCATGTACGATTATTTTACTTAAATTAAGCAGAGAGGGATATTAACTAAAATGTAATCCACATGTTTTGACAAAAATTCAACCACGAAGAATTCTTCAAATAACAAGTTGCAAACCTCAATAATGTTCAAAGAAATTATGCCATCTATATTATAACAATTATGATATCGATATCATTATAGTTTAAATGATATTTTTTATGAAATTCGGCAGGAAAAAATATATTATATAATAATCAAATTTTCAAAGATCTCAATTAAAAAATATTAATAATTTTCGGATGAATGCAATTATATCAAGTTATACAGGTTTAATAGAAGATTATCTTAAAAAAATACATTTAGATCCATATATTTCCTTTGTATAAAAATATTAATTTATTATTATTATTAAAACAACAACTAAGTCATTAGTATTCAACATTATTAGTATTCATTAGTATAAAAACAATTCAATAAATATAACTATTTGAAAAGCAAGTGGGGGTATAAAGTTTCTTGGGGGTATACTCCTTCTAACCAATCTCATTGAGAACATAAAAACTTATAAAATGGGAATAGACTATATAAAAAAATAGCATTCTTTGAGAAGCAATTTATAAAATCAAATTAACTTTTATTTTTCATATGAAAAATAAAATTGATAAAAATATGGTATATTTGTATATTTTGAGTTATACTTATATTCCTTGTCAAGAGATTTCTTTTCAGCAAACGAACGAATTAATTCTCATAACTATATTGCCGTATTTAATAATATTAATCACTATGCATAGTTGTTTTATTTATTTTATAAATATAAAGGCATCTTTCTATCACTATCATCTTTTTCAACAACATCTGAATATGCAAGAAGCTAGCATCATTTCTGGTTATTATAACAGATGACTTTCTGCAATTCATTTTGTATGGACATTATTTAATAGAAACTTTTAATACCTTATTAGAGTTCTGATTACTACACGATTGAATTATACATTAATAGAATTGATCATTTCATTAATAAAAGCAAGGAAATATAATTTATTTTCATTTATATGACTTTTAAATTTGAACGAAGGTGAATACTTAAACTTAATTTAAGATTTTTTTGTATTAAAGTTTCATGTCTCAATCTTTCATGGGCAAGGTGGGGGTCAAGGCTCATGAGCAAGGTCTCAAACTTTCATGGGCAAAATATGCTTACAAATTAAAAATTTCTTACAATTAAATTTTCTTATTTCAATAATTATGTGAACATTATTGCTATGCAAATATATTAAGCGTAAAAACAACTATACTTGTCATTTCTTTGTAATGAAAATAAATATACCATGCTCATTAATTCATAAATAGAAAGACTACAAAAAAAATAAAAATAAGGTCTTTTCAATGTTTTAGATTTACAGAATATCTAATTAGTGTAAATAAAGATATTACTTTATTTCTAGGTATGCATTCCTTACAAAAATTTCTATTGAAATCCATACTGAAAAATTCTTTCTAAATTAGAATTGTGTCAAAATTTTAAAACTTTTTTTCCATTAAACTAGTATTTTAATTTTTTTCCAATTATTATTTCCTGAAAATTGCTCAGTTTATTGTTTCTCATAGTTATCTAAAAAGCCTTCATGCTCATTCCATTTACAATTCTTCCTTTTTTAATTCTTTTTTCACCTGTGATATTATTTAGTATCATTTACTTTTTTTTCTCATTACATTCCAAAGGAACTAATACTTGGGAAGTGTAGATTCGGATTTCCTTCCAAGATGATACCTGAAACGATAAGGAGAAAAATTATATACTAAAGTAAAAAACACTAACATATAAAACATTAAAGTTGTGTTTTAAGTTTCATCTGCAATTAAGAAAAGGAAGAAAAAACAGCAGAGTATGTGGAAAACAGAAATAACCCTGTGTCTGTGTTGATACTATGAAGGAGTGATAACTGTAAAAGTTTATCTAAATGCTGGAAAAGTGAATGACTTTTCAAGAATAAAGAATCTTGAAAAAGAAATCATCTACTCAAAGTTCTGAAAAAAAAAAACAATTTGCGCTTGTAAACAGTTAATATCTAACAAACTATCAACAGATTGTGTACCGCTTTTACATTCTTGCTTTCTGAAATTAATGGCTCCTCATTCTACAATTTAACTGAGAAATATATATCAGCTGAATATATGGTAAGTTTTATATTTCATAATCCGATAATTTTTGGAGGCACAAGTTTAACAAATACAGTTAACAAATTAATCAATCTGAAAATTTCAACAAATACAGAACAGTTTAAAGGTTATTAAAAAGCATTTATTCATTCTGCATTTTATTCATTTATTTATTTCATTGTATCTTCTAGGAACTACTTTATTATATAAACCGCAGATGCTTTTATATAATAAGTAATAAAATCAACCGTAACATTTTTAGTAACACATTTGTTTCATTTACATTGCTTATTTTTTGCCTTCTTTTTTATAAAAGGCACCTTGTAACATATTCTTCTCTAATTTTTTCGGCCATTTATCAATAAAATTAAAAATAAAAATGCAAGTAAATGAAACATTCTAACTTTCCTTCAGTAGACATTCGCGTGTGAAGACTCAATTTCCTTTTGATTTTTTTAAAACTTTGATTTAATTCATCAAACAATTTCTTTGAGCTGTTATCGTTTTATTTCGATATTTTGTTATTTATTTTATTGAAAAGTATTTGAATAATTTTACGTACTTAACTTATTTTGAATATTGATTGCTCCATTTCGAAACACCATTTACGTATTTTAAGCCAGAGTTTTTTTTAACTGTGTGTCTTAATACTTATTATGGTAGCTTATATGAATTTTTTGTATCGTGAACGCAGTAAAAAATAGCTCAATAAGTTACATTTCACACAACTAGTAAATCATCTTTAACATTTTAATCATCTATACTAATGGTGTCAAGATGCGCATATTAAGGATCCTTAAAGAGAGATCATATAGATAAGCCATATGCAAAATTTCACAGAAAAAATCTGTTTGATTACACCTGAACAAGTTTGTTAGTAATTTTAAGAAGCTTTAAGCCATTTAGAAATACTATTACATTTGAAATGAGTAATCAGAATTTAAAGATAAGAAATTTTATAGTTGGAATTAGAGTGTAAAAATTGCTCTTAAAAATACTTAATATATTATTATTATTAATATTGTGAGACTTCTTGAAACGAATGAATGCTTTGAAAGTCTTCATAAAAGAGTGTTAAACAAATGCTGTAAAAGCTATAGTTTCCAGGTAAAGATATTGGATAAAAAATATCCTTATTCTTTCAAACACTTAATTTTTGAAACAGATAAGGAATAATACGTTCGAAAGATGCCTTTCAAAGAATATTGCTAACTTTTATATGAAACATGAAATTTTATAATATTATTTCTTTAAATTCAAAATCTCTTTTATGTCAAAGAAATAATAAGCACCCTCTATTAAATCTAAATCTGTAATCAAATAGAAAGAGTTAATAGTAGTTTGAATAAAATATTGAGGGTTTTATTTTCCTCTCTGAGAAGGAATTTTAATCCGAAACATACAATATTTTGCTCTAAATCGTTCATCTAGTTGATTCAAGAAAAGAAAATAAAAGAAAGGAAAAAGAAAGTGAGTAAATGATATAACTTCTTCCTTTCATTTCACCATTTGATGCAGATCTACACTTTTGGAGATTTACCGCCACTGAATGCTTCAACAACTTTAACTGTCATAAATACTTTCAGTGGCAAATTGAATTAGTAGAATTTTGTTGTAAACATTACATATCCCATTTTATTTTTCTAGTTTTTCGAGTTACCTTATTTACATACCTAAAAAAACAGATTAACAGCCATCAAGCAGTCAACCGCTATTATCAGTAAAAGTTAATTAATGTATTATTATTGTTTGATTAATATATTATTATGTTTATCAATATACAACTGTATATCACATCTTCAGTGCTTTTCTATTAGTACAAAATTCTTATCAGTGAAAAAGCTTTACAGACGCCCTTTCCGATACAGTATGGGAAAGCAACCGAAAGTGGGAGAAATTTAGTTTCACTCGCGAGTATTTCGTAAATTTTGTTGTTTAATTACGATTCCGCTGTATACTTACATTTTAGATTCAATACACTTTTTAGAGTATTGATTTATTTTCTCAAGCTGATTTCAATTGAACTAAGTAGATTAAAAGTGAGATTTGGTAAGCCCAGGATCCTTTTCTGAGTAATTGTTGATAATTCTATGAATTTTATTGCCATCGTTTTTGTCTCTTAAGCTTGTAATTGTTTAATCTCTTAAGCTTATAATTTTTTTTCCTATGCTGTATCATTTTCATAAAGGGTGTGATAGTCTACGTCATTCTTCCACTTCATTTCTAAGTCAATTTTATCTTCGACTTTCTGAGTCGGCCTTCTGCACGCCTGAAAGCCCACGCATTGAAAATTCCTGACCCCCACACGGAAATTCCCAACAAAGCAATCTATGCTTAAATTCCATAGACCTAAAACTATTAAATTAATCTATGCTTAAATTCCATAGAACTAAAACAACAATTGATAATACTTTATATCAGAACTCCTTACACTAGGAATCCAATGGGGTCACAAGCATAAGTTTTAGGGACTCAGAGTAATTCTTAATACAACTCTCAACTCTGTTTCTATCTGTATTTTTTAAATTTCATAGACCTAAGACAGCAATAGATAATACTTTATAATAGAGCTCCTTACACTAGGAATCCAATGGGGTCACATGCATACGTTTTGGGGCTTCAGAGTAATTCTTAACATATATCTCAACTCTGTTTCTATCTGCATTTTTTAACATCTTCAATCATGTTTTTTAAAATCAATTCATTTTTTAATCAATTCATTTTTAAATTAATTTATACTAAATATTTAATTTCAATTAATTTAATAAACACTGGTATCAAACTTTTTCTTAACTTCAATACATTGTTTTCATTTCTTCATTTCCTTCAGAAATACACAAACGAAAGAAATTTCATTTGCAGATGGGATCTTGAAATACCTTTGCAATCGATATAAATTCGTGAATGGAAAATCTTTAAGAAGTCCTGATTTAGATTATATCCACAAATCTGAGAATGAGCCAGAAAAATTACATTATTTATGGCAATTAGTGCATTTTTATGATTTAATACAATATGATTATGAAAAAAAGGATAAATAAGTTTTATATTAGTAAACTTTTGGAAAAACTTAAAGTCAGAATGATTAGATGCATATGCATATCAATAACTACATGTACACAATTTAAAATTATTTTAATGTGTAACATTTCAAAACAAGCATAACTTTGTAAAATTCATTCAATTATTCCTGCAAATTAATCAATTTCTACTTCTTTGCTGTTAACCTGAATGGAATGTAATTAACTTAAAAGAATTTTGAAAAAATTCATTGTGTTAAGCAAAAATCAGAAACATTCGCCAAACATTTGGATTTTATTGTAATATGCTCTTTTTTATTTTACAGTTAGACTCACTCTCACTTTATTGAACTAAAAAAATAGATTAATAATGATAATCAGTTATCAATCAACACTGAACGACACGTGTATATTAAGCTTGTTTCAAAAACAATTTCACACAAATATTACCACAAAAAAAATGTGTTCGCAAAAATTCAAGAAATAATTTTCTTCTTTCTTCTGATTTCTTTCTTGTGTTTTACGCAATGGAATTAGGATATACAAAAGAAATCAGCCTGAGGAAATTTTATAAAAATAAAAATAGCAGCTTAGAATAGAAATGACAATTCATAATAAATTTCAAAATTTTTTGGTTCCTTGTCAGAGTACCTAACATGCCTAAATAAAATGAAAACATTATCTTTATCAGAATAATTTTTTCAGGCACATTGGTGACCTATCATAAAAGAAAAAAGTGCTTTCTATTTAAAAACCCTTCTTAATTAAAACGAAATAATATTTCTAAAATTTGAATCAATAATCTCAATAATTGAAATGAAATAATAATATTCAGATTTTTATTTAGTTTTTTTTTCTTTAATAACTGAATGAAATGCAGAAATAGATACATTCGTCTATGATTATTTGGGGTATCCCTTATTTCAGATTACTTATAAAGTGCCATATTTTATAATGTAAAACTTCTGCAGTGGTACTAGTTAAGGAAAATATCTTGTAGGCTTAAAAGGAAAAAGCCAAAATTTACCATTTTTCCGGTAAATCAAAATACAAATAACTATCGCTTAAGTACTTTTTCATTATTATACTGTGGTATTTAGAGTATAGCATTAAAAATAATTTTAAGAAATTAAAAAAAAAGATTACAATGATAACAGTATCGTTCAGTAACAATATCTTGGAATTATGAGTTTTTCTGGCGTCATTTGATCAGAATGGATCAGTGGGTTAGATTTAAGAACACGGTATGGCTCTGTCGCCAAGTTCATAAAGCAATCGCCAATCATTACGGTAACCACCAACCACTGAATCATAATATTATCAAATACAATGCTAAATTTGGTGAGTTATCGCTTGAAAAAATTCACATTTTGCACCATACTGGGTTCGTAAGTCTGAACAATAAATGAATATTGAAATTCAATGTTTCATTAATAACGTTAATATTACAAGGATTTGCGTAGCAGAAAAACAAAAGAGAGATTCAAATGCATTGTTATTTATATTGTTGACCATATCTATCAGATATATTTCTGTATTTGCAGATTTGTGACTTATTTCAACCCTACTTGCAGTTCTGACCTATTATTCATTCTAATTTCAAATTACATTGTTATAAGGAATTTATCAATTGAGGAGGATAAAAGATGATATTTCTTAAAAAAATACTAATAATTTGCGAAAATGCATGAAAATATATTAGTGTAAGTAGTGTATAACAGTATGCATGCTTTAAAGGAGGAAAAAGTACCAACAAAAGTAAGAACTTATGAAATCCACCATGTTTGTTACAATTGAAAACAGACTATTTTTTGAAACTATTTTGTGAATGAATATTTACATCAGTTATGGGTTTCAAGCAACTTTACAATGTTGGGGTTATGGGTTACAAACAACTATTCGACCTAAAGCTGTAACTTATTTGTAATAATTTTAGATACTGACGTAAATTTTTTAATTACATGATCACAAATTTACCGAAAAATTTTTGCTCTTATATAAAATTTAAAACAGTTAATTAGTAAATTCATTGTGGGATAAAATGTGTGAACGTTTCACGTTGAATAACTTAAAATATATCTATTCTAATCTGCTTACAGTGCATAAATAAAACCTTAACTCTCTTTCGAGTCTTCTGCTATCATTAATTAATGTGAATTTTAAACCTTTATAAGGAAGTGTCAATTAGTTCTGTAAACTTAACATCTTTATCAATCAATTTTGACAGCGGAAATATAAGATTGGTATTTCTTAAGAAGCAGATTGAGTGAATCATTCTTATACTGTTATTCAATTAGACAATATACCAAAATCATAAAACAATTATCCCTGTATATCTAGGTCTTAGGAAACAAATAAAGACATAATAATACTTGCAGTTTGACATATCAAAATAAGTCATTAATTTGTCATACTAAAATCAGACTTTAATTTGGAAGCTTTGTGTTTTCAAATAATAATTTCTTAATTCTCTAATAATTTGGTCCTGAGAACTTGAAAATATTAATGACTTTTATTAATATTATCTACATAGTTTAATATTTCATTAGAATTTTGAAAATTGGAGGTAAGTTCTTTTTTTAAAAAAAGAATTCTTTGAAAATGGGATTTTTCTTTGATGAAAAAATATTTTTTCTGGCTATATTTGTTTATATTTTGAACAGATTATAGTTATATAAGCATTTTCTTAATAAATTATGCTACAAACGTAAGAACTCGCAAGCTATTAAAATTTATCTCTTAGGGAAATGCTATTTCATGAAAGTTTATTTGTGTATATAATAGCTCTTATAGCTTAAGAAGTTAATCTCAATTTTTTTGAAAAAATTTGTAGATGCTATATCATGCTTTATACGGCTTAAACGAAGGGGGCAAGTAACACTATTTAAATGTTTAAAAGTTTTTAGTTGAATTGTAACTAAGAAATTGAAATTGTAATAGAGCTCCCGGGATTGCTTTAAATGAGAAATTATGCATATTTTTAAGTTTTAAAATATATCCTTCGCTGCCATACAATAAATTTTCAGGGTATAAGAATTACGAATCAAAATTTGGCTAAAGAAATCGATATACTGATAAGTATTTGAAAGAATTTGGATCGAAATATTACCATATTTGGTAAATTAATAATAATTGTTTCATAACTGTTTCAAATGAATAATATAAATATTTCAAATGGCAGACCTTTTGATAACACTGATAATTATGTCTTGAAAAAGATTCATGAGTTTGAGAATCAGAGAGAGCATTCTTAAAAAGAAATTATCGAGAAGAGTATAATTACATTGCAGTAGAAGAATTATTAATGATGTTGTCCTCATTATAAAGACAACTTCTTAATGAAGATTTTCATAAATAAGAACATAATGATGTTTGCAATTTGTCATGTTCTGTCAATGCTATGTAAGATTTGGTTAGCGTTCATTGCAAGAATTTCTCATCCAGGCATAAGTTACAGTAAAAAAAAAAGAAAAGAAATGTTGAATGAAGTTTTTCTGCAGTTATTTGAGGCTTAACAAACTAGGCAAATGTTTTCCAACAAATATGGATAGTTTTTGATTTTTTTCCTTTATAAATTTTTCCTTTATAAATTCAATGATTTCTATAATTGAAATTACCAGTCAGAATGCATGAGAATAGCTTAAATCTCGAGATTTGTTTTTATCAGGAATTTTTTGTATAATATTGATCTATTCTCCTGCTGCTGTGGTGCAGAAATTTATAGAGGGAGTGCCGGTTCAAGTAATAGTCTTCTTCATCAGATTACGGATCAAAAATACGAGGTCTCTCTCAAAGTAACCCTCATGTTGCCTTCAAAAAACATGATGTTAATAAAACTTAATTAGTTTAGGCTTCTTTGCCCATGCTAGTTGAATTTTCAGGAACTATTGTCAAAACAATCATTAGCACTAAATAACTTTTCAGTTACTAATCGAACATTCTTATTTTAAATATTAAGAGATATTTTACGGGAAATAAAAATCCTAATTGAGATATGGCCTCTGTATGATTTCAACAGCATTTACACAGATATTTTTTATTGGTTTTATTATATCGTTATTATTTCTGCTGATTCTGTTCATTGTCCAGAAAAATCCACCATTTATATTCTGATATCAAAAGCACAAATCTGGTACGGTCACTAAAGATATCTAATTCGAAGAAAATTGCTTTTGTCTTAGAAGAATTTCTGAATAAAGATATCTTTATAGAGGACTTTTTTAGGTAAAATTATTAAAAATTATTTGAATAATCATCAAATAAATAAAAATTCTATATTGTAAAATTTTTAATCTGGCTGGCTTTTAGCAGACAAACAGATCCATTCACTATAAGTTTTCAGAAGTTCTCAATTTGTCGACAGATTTTTTAAATATTGTCAGTTGATCACACCTGGAGAATCCCTCAACTACTCCTTTGAATAAACTGAAGTTAACTTCAATCAGGAGGCTACTAGTTTTCTTTATTTTTTTTGTTGCTGAAAATGGCATTAATTCTGCTACTAATGAAAGTAACAATTAACAGTATCAGCATAAGATTAATTTGAAAAAAAATCTGATTAAGATTTTTTTAGGGAGGAGAATGATGTGTAAAGTTAAAATGATGATAAGATGAGTGATAGTATAATATTAAATGTTAATAGTATGTATTAAATGTAATAAAAATGAAGAGAGTATAATGCAAATTCTCTCTTCATTTTTCATAATAAGAATATTACTTGGTCCACTTTCGATAATTTTTAGTCACATTTTCTTTAGTTGTTTGAAAAGGAATAGAATACTTTCTAAAACGTATTTTCATCTATAAATTTATCATAATGCCTTATAAATTTTAAACATATTTGACATCATTTGCAAATAAAAATGGCATAATTATGATGATTAATGTGGAATATTTCATAAATTTCTACGTATTATCAACTTGATTTCAAAACCCAGTAATTCTAAAAAAATAAATAAATCAGGAAACACTATTGACTGCTGAAAATGATTATCAGAATAACTAGTTCTATGAACAGAATTACGAGCGTTACAAAATAATATAATAAAATGTATTATCTCCATTTTTTTTCCTTTTAGAATCTAAATAAATTTTATAAAAATTTGGACTTGGGTTTTGAAACCAAGTTGAAAATTTGAAAGCAATACATCATTTAAAAATATTTAATAGAAATTGGACATTTGAATGCTATCTGAAATTAAAGTGTTTTGTAAATGATTAAGCTAAAACAATAAGATTAATCAAATTTATAAGCTAGCATAACAACTCTGAATGTATTTTTAAATTTTGTTTTTCAATTAAAATAATGATGGATTAATCTGAATCTTAGACTTAGATAAAAAAAATTCTTTTTAATCCAGTTAATTAAACATTCATTAAAAATTATTTAAATATTCATCTATGTTTAAATCGGCTCAATCAATTAGCGCATTTGAATTTGCAGTAAATGGTAACAACTTATCTTAAATTCATATAAAATCTTTATTAAAAAACCAATGTAAAAATATTACTTTGAAGTTATTATTCTTTTAACTCTACGCATTAAAAAGAGATAGCTTAAGCAGAAAGTTTCATGCTGCTTCACATTATATGTTATTTTGAAACTTAACATTTCTTCTAGAAAAGAAGTTAATTATAAATTATTAATACCTTGGAAGTACTTTAATTACAAAATGGATTTTACTGTTGGATGTGTTTAGATAAATATAAGCAAAAATTATATGGTTAGTTTCAAAATATAATATTAAGCCGATACCTGTTTTATTCCTCTTGATCTTCTAAGAATATCCTTATGCTCATTCTGGATATTTCATAAGCCTCTTTTATGTTTCTTCAAGACTTTTATCCATTTTTACTACAATTTGCTGAAAAGAAATACGAAATTAAATTAAACAATAAACATTTTCATCTTATATACAACAAAACTCTATTCTAATACCAAAAATATTGCTTGTTAATTTGTCCACGATTAAAAAAATGTGATACCAACTGTAATTCTACATTCAAGGTTTCAGCAAAAAATTGTTTAGAAAAAAAAAAAGTAAAAAATTGAAGGTTAAAGTCGTATGGTTGAAAAAAAAAAAGAAATACATTTCTGAGAAGGTCAAATATTAATTTTTTTCCTACATGAGCGTCTCTGACAAAATTAACAAATTCCATAATGATGTAATCCAATCTAGAAATTTCTTTCAATTATTGTTATTAATTGACTTGGGCAAGGTAACACTTTAATTTCTTCCAATGTTATCATTAATAAACTGTATTGATGAATACTTCAAGTATAATTTTTGCATTTGATTTTCCAAGAAAAGTCTTACTCGGATCAAGATCCATGACCAAGAAATTTGTGCCAAATATTAAAATAAATTGTCCTGTTTTTGCATTCTTATAGAAATATATGATTTCAGGTTATAGTTTTCTCCTCCCCCTCAGTTTCAAAAACAATCATTTATATGAAGCTTTCATAAGTAAAGTGACCAATGAATAATTTTTCGTTTAACAGAGCTAAAGCTCGTATTTTTCTAAACATCCACTTTTATCTAATACAGAACTTAAAACTATTTTTCCTCTCTCTGCTTTTGAAAAAGCCCGTTTTTTATTTCATTATTGTTATAGCTAATTTAAGCTAAAATTAGAAATGTCTAGTTTTAAATGCTTTATAAATAAGGTATGGGGGTTATACGATCACATGGCGTATTCAAATTTTTACCAATAAAAAGGACTTCACTGTGCAAAAAAAAAAAAAAAAACGGCTAACACTATTCTACAGTAGCGTGCTGAGCTAAATTATTCCAATAACTTTCCTTATCCAGAAAAAAAGATCTCCTTTTGCTTTTCTTCCAGAGTTATTCTTATTTTAACTTGCAAGTTTAACCATTTTTTTCGTGTGTAGTTGTTGAATTGAAGAAATGTGATGCATGATTGAATCTGATAAGGTTTTTATTGTTCTTCAATATTTGATTAGTTTTACCAAAGCTTCTTACATGAATGATGAAAGGTTTATTTTAATAAAGGTTTGATACAGGAATCACGAAGGGTTTAAAGGTTTAATAAAGGATTCATGTAGAAAAAGATGTCTATTTGTGGTAATAGACCTACTTCTTTATTCTTCACAATTCAAGATTTTTTTCATTTAAATATTTATTCTGGCCTATCTCGTTATATTTTCTAGCGATGCTTCAAACTTTTTTGCTATTTGAATTCTTAACGTTATTTAGGAAAGTTTCATTTTTTTTGGGGGGGGGGAGAGATTTTTTTTCTTTTATATTCGGTTGTTCACTTCATAAAGTTAACAGAAATATTATTTTATCTTTAATGTTCTTCATTAATTGAGATAAAATCGGTAGAAGGGAATTTATTTGAAAAAATAAGAGAACGGGAGCAAATTATCTTCATTTACTATTTTATTATGAGAAGAAAAAAATTTCTGCTAAATTTGAAACTGGAAAAAAAAATAAAACTAATAAATAAGTTATATGATATAGGAGAAAGATGACATACATAAAACTTATATGAAGATATTTGAAAACTTATGAAGAAGATGTATGAAGATGTATACTCTAATAATCATGATTTTTTAAACATTGCCTTAACATTGCAATTTTAAATTGAAAAAAAAAATAACCATGATACTTTAATAAAACCAAGTGCAGTTATAAAAGTTAAAAACCGAAGCATAATAATTGGAAGAAACATAGTTATCATGAAGCATGTTCACTTCTTAGAGAAAACAGAAATATAATACTTTTATCCCCCCCTAAATCCCCCCTAAGAAATAAGTTAATCATGCATTCTTTTCCAAATACTGTTCGAAAAGAAAGAAAGAAAACTCAAAATAATTGCAAGATGCAAGTCAAAATTTAGTGGTCCTGGCTGAGTAGAAAAAGAGTTCTTGTTTAGTTTGAAATATGCATCTTACTTTTTATTACAGCTTACTCCCCCTTAAATATAAGGTTTTAATTTAGGTGTATATAACTATTTATATTTTTAATTCAATCATACGGACAAAGCATATGCATTTTCGCAACAAGAGCAAAAAGAAAAAAATGTGGATATAATATGAAAAGCAAAATAATAATAATTTAGCATAAAATCTTTTTTTTTTAATATTTCCTATTCCTGCTACTAATACTGACAAGCATAGGATGTGTTTCTTTTTCTCATTTACCCATGATTAAAGTGGAAGAGGGGGAAAAACAGCATAAATATTTCGTACATCAAATACTTAATGTGTTTTCAAATGAAGAAAGCCAGTGACTTAAATTTATGGAATATTATAGCCAAGCTTTAGTTTAAGGCATAATCCCAATTTCTATTATGTGTTCTTATTCTCGGGTATGTTTACCCCAGTTAGTGCGCTATATTAAAACAGTTATATCCGCCCACACTAATGACACTTCCGGTTATTCATTAGGATGGGTGGATGCGCCTAGAAACTCTTAATTTAGTTTGAGGACAATGATTACCAATGCCTTTTTAGCAACTGACCTATTTTGATGGCATTTTTCTGGCACTGTTAGTGAATTTTAATCCTTCTTCCGCAGCAAATAGGTCCTTATTTTGTGTTTTCACATTTCTGGCTCTTTTATTATCTTTTTAATGCATAACTTTGTGAATAATTTGTTAAGACATATCTGCCTTAATTATTTTTTTTTTACAAAAGTAAAGCACTAAAGATATTACAAAGCAAGCAGTTATCAAACAGCATAGTTTCATTACAAATGCTCTGTCATTTTTTTGAATTGCATGTCATTCTTTTATATCTCATAAGTATATTAATATGTACATTTTATGTAAAGGTGTATAGAATAATAAATTAATATTCACATTGGACAAAAGTACGGATGCATTTTTAATATATGCGGTTGTAAATTAAATAATATCAATCTTATAATTACAGCAGATGTAGTATAGATGTTGGCTAGAAATTTATATATTTCTGTTGTTGTTACTTATGGCACTTGCCTATGGACAAGCCTCCCGCTGATACAGCAGCAGATATAAGCCGAAAGGAGGGTCTCTTGTTTTTTAAGTAGAGCCAACTAGGGCCAAGAGTACGGCTTAACTACACACTCACCACATTTGCTCGCACATCCCCTTTTTACAGGGTGGCCAAGTCACACATCTCACAGATAGCACACAGAAGAACAACCATGCCCGAACCCGGGACTCCCAAAACACAAGGAAGACGCGTTACCTCAGTGTTTATATATTCCTTCTTGAACACTGCCTACAACTTGTTTTCTGTTATGTACAATTCGTAGAATACTTGAAATAGTAATATCTTTTCCGATTGTTCATATATAAGTATCTTTTGCTTTAACAGTTTGATAACAAGATATATTTAATTTGTTTTAATACTAGGACTAATAGTTTCCCTATCATTGTCTGTACTCCAGAACTGAGCCCTATGTTTATGATTTAATTCCAAAAATAACTATTAAGTAATACTGAAAGGAGCTGTTTTGTGGCACTCACCATCAGATCATATTTAAGAAATTATTAAAAAGTTAAATTTCTCCATCCAAAAGAATTGGCACTGCTTCAGATATTCTAAAGCTTCCGCATAGATGAAAACAATTTATATACTACGGAAAGGACCATACAGAAAGATTCTAAGTATTTAAAAATGGAATCAGCTGCAATTGTATGATTGACACTTGTAATATCATCATACTTCTTTTTCTGAGAATAGATTCAATTTATTACAAACTCCAGATAATCAGAAAAGCAATTGACTAATTTTTTTCTTTGATTGAATTCCATTTTCAAAGAATTGATTATACCTTTTTAGTTTTTAACTCCCACTTCCTAAATATGCATTCAAATAAAATCCAAATTCCCCTTTTACCACTTTCCATTTCAGAATAGTAAATTTGAAACCTGATTTCTCTTAAAGCTCCCCATTTATGAATTCCTGGTGAAAATTAAATCTGTTGTGGTAAATATCCTTATATTAGAGTAATTAGAAGAATGAACCTCATAAGTAATTCTTGTTGTTTGATCTTAGCTCAGTGTTATGAAAATGGAATCAGATGTAATTGTATGATTGATAATCTTAAACTTCTAATCCTTGTAGTATCAGCTTTTTCCGAGAATAGCTTTAATCTATTACAAACTCTCAATAATAAGCAATGAACTACTTTTTTTCTTTGACATACTTTATTCCATCTTCAAAGAATTGTTTGAACTTCTTTATTTAGTTTTTAACCCACTTTCTAAATATTCATTCAAATAAAAACAATTACTTCCCCTTTTACCACTTTCCATTTCAGAATAGTACATTTGAAACCCGATTTTTCTGAAAACTCTCCATGTATGAATTCCTGGGGAAAATTAAATCTATTGAGGTAAATATCCTAATATTAGAGTAATTTGAAGAATGAACCTCAGAAGCAATTCTTGTTGTTTGACCACAGTTCAATGTTATGTGAATAAACCCAAAGTGTCAAAATGCTAATTTAGCCTAAACTATCAGTTTAGATACTAGGATAAATTTATCTATTATACCTTAAATAATTAAATAAAACCTTTTATTTATTTTTATTAGCTTATAATAAAAGGTAAACTTCTACCATAAAAAGACATAAAGCAAATTTTACTATCATTTACTTGAATTAGATTTCTATGAAAGATGTTTCTATTTGGCTGCATGGAGAGTGGATAGAGAAAACAAGACAAACAAATGCGAAATAGTAAATTTTTTCAGGGAGGCTGGGGTGGGAAGGGAGGAACACCATGAATTCATTTTCTTTAGGGTAAACAGAACATCTTTATTTTCAGCTTACCAACTAATTGCTTTTTTATAAGTTTCTTTAACTGTGTATAGTTTATAATCAGATATAAACTATTTGAATTACAGAAAATTTTCGAAATTTGCCAATTTTTAGAAGTTAGGCCTGGTATTATATGATAAGTTTCTGCTCGTTCAAAGAATAAAAAGGATTGTGAAAAATTGGATTGCTCACTAGAGTTAAAAATCAGATGGCAATTTCGAGCGGAAAGTGAAAAATGAATCTTTTTATGACACTTAGGTAATAAAACAGTGAAATCGGAATTCTCTAAGCGAAGGAGCCAAACCATAGCATTTTTCATAATCCGTACTTTGTAGAGGATAAATACATAATTTGAACAACCCTTATTTCCTAATATATAAACACGGTACCTTTTTTTCCCTAGATACTTAATGACAAAACATTCAAATTTTGTTTTAATCAATATTTTGCTACATTTCCATTTGGTATTAATTAAAATAAAAAAGTAAATTTTATTTAATTACTTCTCTATCATTCACCTATGTCTGGCAACTAAATTTTTCATTTTGGTAAAGCAGCAAATAAATATTTAAGAAGGTATTTATAGGTACTTGTTTCTGCTTTATTATTTTCTTAATTTATATGAGATTTTTGAAATGCGCATATATTACGTTCGTACTTTGTAAGTCTTATCATTAAATGATCAGTAGCTTTTAAAAAATTCTTTCTCTGATACTTTTAACTTTTATTTTGACTTTTCCTGTTTTAATATTATTTATTAAAAATTCTCCAAATTTAAATGTCTTATTCATACTTTAAAATAAACTTACATACAAATGTATGCAAAAGAGTTCAATTTTTGACTGAAAAATTCTTTTGATCATAAAATAATACATAAATACTGGGGGGGGGGGATACAGTCTCTTTATTATATAATCTTCAATGAAACTATTCTTAGTTTCTTCACATGAATTCTTTCATAGCTATGGTTTGTTGGTGAACTGAAAAAAGAACTATATTTCAATTGAATTTTTTTCATATATGAGAATAATATCTTAGTCTGATATGCTTGAATAAGTAATTTCAACTATTGAAGTATCCTAATCTGACATGCCCGTATAAATAGTTTTCTGCTGTGGAAGTATCCGAATCTGATATGCCCGAATAAATAGTTTTCAATGGGGGAAATATCCGAATATGATATGCCCGAATAAGTAATTTCAACTGTAGAAACTCTGATAACAATACAGAGTATATGTCATAATCACTTTCTCTTATCGCCGATATTTGATTCTGTCTCTATACCCGTCTCATTCGATTTCCAGTATTTTGCCCATTTTAGAAAAACAAGATAAAAATAATATGGAGTTAGATCCCCATAATTTTCTGCTGTGAACTATAATTTAAGACTTCACACTTTATTATATCGAACCACATTTAACTGGTGTTTCTCTTTCTATCGTAACATTCGTAGAGTATAGACATAGTTTCTGTCTCAAACTATAAAATAATATTTGGTATAAAGGTTTACGTGGTTATACATACAGTTTTAAGATATGGAAGACAAAAGTATATAAATTGGTATTTGAATATATGAAAAGCGATTTGCTGAAAGCGAGTAATAAAATAATATCCCTGAAATTTAAATCTTGAATGTTCTTCCAATTATCATAAAAAAAATATTCCCCCACTTCCCCTCCCCTAACTGGCATATTTAAATTTTTTGACAATACTATAGATGAATAAGGGGGAATGAAGTAAAAATACTTGGAATACCTCAAATAAGTGAATCATGTTCCTTATCGTGAGAGAGGAAAAACAAAACAATACTGAAAATTAAATATGAATTCGAGTTTTAAATATGGGTACTTAATGGTTCCTTAATTAAATATGGGTATTATGAGTTAAAAAGCAAGGGGAAAAAACCGAAACCTATTTTATACACGAGAATTTAATTAAAAAAGTAACAAGAGTCTAATATCTCAAGATTTTTTTTTCTTTTCCTTTCTTTCTTTCTCCTGACTAATCGAGTCATTTTTCGAACATTGAACACTTGTTCTTGTCAATTTTTTATCTCTACAAACAATTTATTCGGATATATTCAATTTAGTTCTCTTTATGTACCTTTTAAGATTGATGTTAATAGATATTTATTTGATACAGTTTAAATGTTTCGAATTCGAGCCGACATTTTTATTATTTATTACAGCCTCAAATGAGTCATATTCGTATATGTTAATAGCGTATATTGCATATTTTGCTTTAATCAATTGTTGTAATAAATGCACAGTTTTCTTCATTTTCTGAAATAATATTCGATTAAATAATAAATTTTTGGGATAAATATGTCTTAATAATAATAATAAAGAATCTTTATTTAATAAGCAGTTACAGGAAAGAAAAATTCAGCTATATTTTCATTAAAAATGGAATCTAAGGAAATACTTTTCTTTTTCTTACAAAAAGGTAATTCAAAAGTAGTCATTATACTAAATTATATTCAATAAAAGAAGACACGTAAACATTTTTTTTTAGCCCCCAACTCTGTCTACGTTTTATTTTTAATTAATTTTTTACAAAATTTTGTTTTTCTCCATATTTATTACCCAATCTTTCAAAGACAGCTTTTCAACGGATAATGAACAACAACATAAAAAATCTATCGCCTTCATTCCTAGATTTCTGAGTTAAATAAATAGTTAATAGTTTAAGATTGATGTTAATAGGTATTCACTTGATGCAGTTTGAATGTTTCGAATTCGCATCGAAATTTTTATTATTTATTACAGCCTCAAATGCGTTTGTTATATATTGTGCTTTAATCAATTGGTATGATAAAAGCACAGTCTTCTTCATTTTCTGAAATAATATTCGACTAAGTAACAAATTTCTGGAATAAATATGCCTTAATAATAATGATAAATAGTCTTCATTTAATAAGTATACACTGGAAAGAAAAGTTAAATCACATGAAAAAAAATCACATGAAAGTTAATGTCACATGAAATTGATTTCGAATGTAATGCAGATATAATCTAAGAGATTAAAAAACAGTGTAATTATAAAGCATTTTTCTACTTTATTTTGAAAAAATACTATTTAAAATTTAATTTAATTTAATGTCGTAAAAAATTAATAATAGCTAAAATTTGATAATTCTTATATTGTGATGTTTAAACTCTTTTTGAAACATTCTGATGTAACGCAATTCATCAAAAAGTTACAGTTTCTACCTGGCCTTTTATAAATAAAAACTCAGTCATGTAGTAGAGAGAGAGAGATAGTGCAAAAGTGTGAAGGTTTAACACCAAATTAAAAGGTTGTAAAAAAGGGGAATTCGGGTTTTATCAATGTAATTACTGAACAATTTCTGAAATTCTCCATAAAGTTTTTTTTTTTTGAATGCAAGATTTGTTTCCACAGGTAAATATTTCATACACGTTCGTCTGGAACTATATATATTATGCAAATATAAACAGGGCGAATTGTTTATACTTAATTTTATTTTTAAGATAATATTACTCTTTGAAATTCTCTTAAGTTGTTTTAGAAATTTGCATTTTTCGATTACTTCTGTAGAGAAATATTATGTGAGTGAAAAATGTATTTTTATTAAAATTGCAGGGAGTTAAAAGCGAAGTGCATACAGAACTTTATCTGAATTACTGGTTTTGGGGATATAATTTTAAAAGAACGCGTCTAACTTAAATTGCAGGCCTTGAAAATCAAGGAAAAAAACACATACACAAAATGAAGTACCAATAATAATAATAAAAAAAAAAGGCTCCTTCGGCAAAAATATAACTCGCTTCACTGATTATAGGAAGAAGGTCTAAACGTTAGGAGGAAAAAAAATTACAGCATGTCGCTTCAAACTTCGTGAATATTCAGTTCACTGATGCTACGTGTTCTTTCAAATTTCCGTTAACCTGTTATTAACGTTCTAAGTGGTGGAATAAAATGATAGAAGGATATCTTCCCATCTCTTCAAGAGGGTAGCAAGACAAATTTTGGAAAGATATTTTCCGTTACGTTTTGGATGTCGACAAATACGTTTTGGAAATAGCTTTTATATGTGTAAAGAAATAGGCAGCTGACACTTCCTTTTTTGGCTGCTTTTAGATTTAATGATTAATGCTGGAGATTTGAAGTAGAATTCACAAGCCTGATTTGATTTTTTTTTCAACAAAATCTAAACACACAATACATTTTGGAAAGATATTTTCCGTTACGTTTTGGATGTCAACAAATACGTTTTGGAAATAACTTTTATATATGTATAAAGAAAAGGCTACTGACACCTCCTTTCTTTGGCTGCGTTTAGATTTAATGATTAATGCTAGAGATTTTTTTCATTGGTTCTCGAAGTATAAACTCCTTGTGTCCAACAAGTATACCACAAGGCAATGCAGGAGATTTGAAGTCTGGTTTGAATTTTTTTCGACAAAATCTAAACAAACAATAAATGCTTCCTAAAATTTATCATTTCTACCGATGTTAATTCTCATTTGACACAATACCTTTAAAAGCCTTTTTTGGTTTGAATCTTTGATTCGTAGAATTCCTAAACCATTGCATGCATACATAACAAAGTACACACTTATTTTGGATTTCTTTTATGTTATTCAAATGAAGCCTGACTCATAAATATGCATTCCGGAGAAAAGTTAACGTGTTAAAAGCTAAGTGCAGAAAATTACAGTACACAAAATAATGCAAAAATTCTAAGAAATTCCATGGAAAAACTACTCTCTGAAATACTTCTTTTGCACTATTTATTTATTGTTTGAAAAGTATTTTTATTTTAGCTATTAAGTTGGTAACTAATAAATTGAATGTTAATACATGTAATTATTGCTTTTTTTAAATATATTAAATTTTTGAAGAAAAGCATTTGTTCATTTATTTTTTTAACTAGTTAATTTTCAGCTAAATTTTTTCTCTAATCATAAAATTAATTCATAATCATAAAAACGTTCTTTTACTAGAAATAGAAGAAAAAATCCCTTTCATGCTTCCCTTTTATGCTTCTAAGAAATTTCAATCAATTTATAATTGTATTTTGTAACTGTAATCAATAAAATTTAAATACTTATTTTTCTCGTGCTGTTTCTTTCACTGTCTGTCAAAGAAATGTAAATAATAAATAAATCAACAGGAAGGATGTAAATTTTATCTCTTGTTTCCATTTAAATCTGTCTAATTACTGCTTTTATTCCTAAAGAAAAAAATTCAATGAAAATATTATTCCTAATTTAACTGAAAAAAACCTCTGTTAATAAATAGTTATAAATAGTTATTTGTCAAAGCAAATAACTATTTGCTTTGACAATTAATAAAAAGTACAGAAAAAGGACCAAGTTAAATGTAACAAAGCCATTCAAACAATTATATTTAGAAGAAAGATTAAAAAATAATGTTTCTTGATATCAGATTTCATTTAATATACATTCAAAGATTCTTATCTTATTTCTTCCAAAAATTTTAAATTAGCAAAGGTATTTAATAAATAATATTTTACGAGAAAATGTAAATAAGTGGAAATTTAAGTTAGGACCGTTTACTAAATAATACAAATGCGTAAATTCGAAAAATATTCAGTGACCTCTTCTCTTTTTATTTTTAATTGTTTTATCTCTACACTGCCTGTTTTCAAAATAAGAAATACATATTTATTTTTTCAAAAAAAATTGAAAAAAAAAACTTTGGAGCATTATAAATAAGCAGAATTAGAAGCTTTCACTGAAAAAATATCTCAGAATTACTAAAACTTTTTCTAGGAAACTTTCAATGCTTTACTTACATTGAAAAGCTACACATTTCTGAAAAAATGTGATTTTTTTATTTATCGCTTGACAAGAAATTGTTTCCAGAAACAATGTTAACATTCCGAATTGATTTCTAAAAAAATATTTTGGGAAGTCAAGATCAATGTTGTTTTTATTAGTACATAATAAAATGTTTCTTTAAGCTTCTGAAAAAAAAAAAAAAAAGAAGTTATCTTAAAAAATCTTAATTTAGAAGAGCATTAAAAGGAAATTTGCTGAAGTAGGTGGTTTTGTTTCGTAGATGATTAACCTGCCGTCAGCTACATGCACGGTTTAACTAATGGATGTTTGATACTAACTCTTAAGGGCGACCTTGAAGTTAAGCATCTTTGGAGTTATCACGAACGGTAGATCTAAAAAGTAAGAAGGTGGGGAGGAACAGGAGCAATTTTTACTTATTAGTATAAAAAATATACGAATTAGAGAAAGGGAGAAAAATTGATGACCAAAACTAATGGTTGTGTGTGTGTGTGAATGTTCCACTGAGTGGATCCGAAGTACCTCGAACTTTCAACTAACGTTCACATGAGAAACGATATGTGAATGTTGGGTGAAGTGGTATTGATTGACGGTTCGCTAAAATTATAGATCACATCAGACCAAAAAAACTAGATTTTTTTGGTCGCCATTAATTCGAAACAAATTTTAGAGAAGTTAATACGGTTAAAAATCTCTCATAAAATCGATTGACATTTTATTTACCGGTTTCATGAGGATTTAGTGAATCTATGTAATTTGTTTGACACTATTCAAAATCATTTAGGCCATTTGTGTTACATCTTTAATATATTTAAAGTTTATTTTTCATATAAAAAATAAAAACATTTTTTTAAATCTTTTCTCGGTGATTTTTAATTTAACTTAAATTCCTATTTGGATATAAAGAAAAAAGTAGGATCGTTGCTGAAAAAATGTAAGAAATGTATGAATAAAAAGCAAAAATCCAATTAAGCATGAATTGTTTAATGTGAAATTCTAGATATTTCAAGAAAACTAATGAAAGTTAGCTATGTGATACACTACTGGATGCCTTTAACTCTCATCAGGCCTTTCATCTTACTTAATATTGCACAAAAATAAATAAAGACTCTTACAACTTTCTTGCGGCATTTGAAATATGTGTATTCAGATGTTATTTAGTATAAAAATGAAACCTAGCCTCGCAATTCCTCTTAATAACCTTACACAAATTGCCATAATATTCTCTTGACAGTTATGGCTATAATGGAGACATTGAAGGACATAATACAGTCATTCTTGTAATTCTCCGACATATTATACAACTTTTTCCACAAGTATGTTGACCTGATATAATAATTGTTATTGTTTTTTTTTCAATGTTGAAAGTTTTCTTTACTTAACAACGCTTCTTTACTGCAATAATATAAAAGAGACTCTTATGAAAAAAAAAAGATAAAACCCACTAATTGTTAGGTCACAATTCATTTTCTATAATTCCTCTCTAATTCTTTTTTCTGCCAGAATATAGTGAAAAGATGACTGAAGCAATAATAGATGATTATAATCCGTTTCAAAAAATGTAATCCATGAAACTTTTTAAATCAATTTTTACTTAAATCAAAACATTGATTATTCATCAAAAATTATGTCGATTATCAAAGACTTTTAACTTCTCAAGGTAAGATAACCGAGGGTAAATTGATGACCTCGTCATCTTGTTCTAAATGCTTTGTAGTATTCTCTACTTGACGTTTATGTATATTTTTTACTTGATTTGTGTGGTTTTATTGATCAACATAAACTCAGGCCGTTTCATATTATACTGCACAGCCCATATACTTAATTTTTTTGTAATTTCACTGTTAGAACCATTTCATTGGAAATATTCATTAATTTCCCTTTTGGAACTATTTCATCATACCATTTCACTGGAACTATTCATTAATTTCACCATTGGTACCATTTTACCATATATTATTTCGAATGGAATTATTTTAGGCGATGCATTTGAGCCAGCAAAAGCAAGAAACCCAGAATGTAAAAAAAGAGCTCTTGTGAAGAATTAGCGCGCCCCCCCTTAAAAAAATAAAGGAGTAAGAAAAGGAGAAAAAAGTTTAAAATTCAAATTTTTTGACATTGGTTGAACTTCTAAAGCAAGTAAAATGTCATTAAAAAGCATAGTTTCGTGAGATATATTTTGATCCTCCTTTATGAAGCTGCAATGGAATATTGGAAAAGCTACATATCATGGCACGATCTATGCTTAAAATCAAAAGGAGTAAAAATTTAGTTTAATTTTTGATAATAAAAATAAAATCCAATGTAGAGTTACATTAATTTACTATGAACTAGAGTTTTAAATATAATAACCCATTCATAACATACTGCTCTAGAAAAAGTATTAAAAAATGTTTAATAAATTACAGTGTTATGATTAAAGTGTTATACAGTGAATACATTTTTATTCTAAGAATAAAAATGTATTCAATTTTTATTAGGATTATTATATTGCCCTAGTGATGACGACTCTGCATTAGATATTTTAAATAGCACAATAATATTTATTATATAAAAATAAAAAAAATTATCCAATAAAGTGCAATATAAGAAAAGGTCATATGTTAAGAAAAACAATCCCCTAATACCATAAAAAATCATTACTTGTATTGTCCCAAAATAAAATTTTCGAAACAATATCTATATTTAGGAGTTAATTGGTCATTTCGTATGATTATTAGAGCAATAATAAAAACTCTTACTGATAAACTTTGCATAATTTTTTTAACTGATAATAATCTTGTACTTAAAATTGGTTCAATAACTTCATTATTATTTCTTACATTATTTTTTTAAAAAACTATAACTTGATTAATCTACATGACTTTAAATGAATAGATATTCATACTACTTTGTTTGTTATTAATGATATCACTTGCATTTTCAAACCATATTTTAAAAAATTCTATTTTTTTATTAATTAAGAATTTATTAGAAAGTATTTATATAATATCGGAATGTTGGTCCAACCTACTCAATACGAACTTTTCTCAGTATATAATCATGGAATAATCATTAAGTATATTAATCATTAAGTATATTAAGTATATTGTTTTGTTTTTATTCATTGTGGGATCTTGTGAATATCAATTTGGAAAATTAATCTTGAGTAAATATATAAAACCTTTAACGTCGAATTATTTGTAACGGAAATTTGCAATGCAGCATTCTAGACAAAATTCTAATCTTTTATAATTAAGTCTTCTGAAATTTCGTTTATTCCTTTTCCTTATACTTTTGATATATTTCCTTTATTAATCGAAATCTTAATATTCTGGAACTCCCAGTATTTGTAATTTATTGAATGAATAAGCATTCCATATAATCCTTATGATGTCTACATTCCAAAATCCATTTTAATGATTTAATGAATAAATTATAATAAAAATTTAATTAAAATGTGTGTAAAGAATGTAAACGCCTCAAGACAGAACAAGAAAGATTTATAAATATTTTCCCAATTTCAAACCCTCTGGTCAAAAACTGGTAACGTTCTTTAAAATAGCTTTCAACATCTGCGAATTACTCATTACTAATTACCCAGGAACAAAACGAAAAAGGCTTCGATGCAATCGTAAAAATAACAATAGTAAATTATTAATATATTACTTAATTATAAGAAATTATATATTACTTAGATAAATTATTTTATATATTACTTAAAGTATTATGCTAATTAATTAAATTATTTAATTAATTAATATGTAATTATTAACTTGCTTTAAAAAAAAGAATACTTTTGAAACTTCAATGGGCATCTGAGTTTCAAATAAGTACGAAATGATGCATTAAACTGCTTTATTCAGCTGGTCTTTAGAAAAGTATTAGCACATTCCAGAAAAAGATTATTTTAAAAAATAATATTTCTCTGGAATGTGCTAATAATATAATTATATCGTAAAATTATTTTTAAGAAACTAGATGCGATTTTGTTCCATGTCCTTTGAAATCTAGACGAGGGCAATTGCTTTAGAAAATATTTTTCTCTTTTGAATCGAAAAGGAGCAGGGCAAAATTTAACTGTAGCACACCGAGAAAGAAAAAAAGCGGTTAAAAAAGAAGAGAAAAGAATCGGAAAAGAAAATTACGCCGATTCGATGAAATCCACTGAAAAATAGCCCTACTGTGCTACATCGGTTCACAAAGACCTTGCAGCTACTGCAGATAGAAATCGTCAGCGCTTGGTAATCAAGCAAAACCGGTATCTGATGAGAGCCCGGAACGTTCCTGCAGAATCATTAGCCGTTACCTTAGGTGGGAAAATTCTTCGCTTCTACCATCAGAAAGCCTTTCTTGTCCAACCTCCAAACCTTGAATCGATGGCTTTCTGATGATGGAAGTTGGAATTTTTTCGCCCCTTCTTCTAAAGAAGGGAGCGGCAGAGGAATAGAAAGGAAGGTAGATATTAGTACGGGAATCTTTCTCCTTCAAGCAGAAGTTTGGAATCTGGCATTTTTTTCTTTGCTTTTTTATTTCATGTGAAAGGGCTTTAGACCTACGAAACGCTTATAATTCTTAGCAAATCTTTTTTTTTCAAATTTTGATAACTAAACTAAACGCAAAAACTAAGTAAAAGATGTAAACAATTATTTATTAAGATACTAATTATTAAAATATTTTCTCTGTCAGTCCTATTTGTTGATTATTCTGATTTTAAGATACTATTGCAGCATACAAACAGGAATTAAGTTTGTACATTGAAAGAAATATATAGTTTAATTTCTTGGAACCCCCAAATGAGGAATAAAGCCATTAAACCTTTTCTGGGGGGGGGAGTCTTATCTTTAGCCCATGCCTTAACTGAACAAAATTCTTTGCATCGAAAAAACTATATTATTCTTTAGATTTATCTTCGAATGACTAAGAATTTGAGTTTTATCATTCCCAAAATTATATCAATGATCCATGTCTGTACAAATGTTAATTTTAAAAGTGATCTCGGCCATCAAAAGAAAAAAAATACTATTTCAGATTTTGTATTCTTAAAGTTTTAAAATAAGAAGTTAAAAATTCAATAAAAAGGTAAATACATTTTTTAATGCCCATAAATGGGCAAAGTAATGTATATATTACAATCTAACTAATACTTCCTTATCGATTTCATTTTTCAAACATCGTTTGATATTTTTAGCGACAAATTACTAAATTTGTCTCATATTGTCTTAGTATGCTTTGAATATTATGTACATGCAGCAACATATATTTTTAAATAGCTTGGTTTGTAATTGAAATCAATAAAGTATTTACAGAAATTATTACAAATCTCATCTATTTTGAATGAATAAATTTTGAATATCTAAGAATTTTAATGTAAACTTTTTCCAAGATCTCTCAGTTGAAGAAGAGCATAAATAAAGAAAAAAAATTGAAATTAATTCGACATCATTAAGTTGATTTTGCTTTTGTTAAAGATAAAAGCGAATTTGTTCACCTAAATACAATACGGTCATATGTTAGCCATTTTAAAATGGTTTTAATTATTCGTTACTGCTATATTAGTCAAGTAAAAATATTTATTATCAAGTAAATGACTAACCGCAATGTGATATAAACTTATCTGTGTGTATGTTATTGATAAAATGAATTATTCAATTATTTCATCAAATTTTTAATCATTTCAAAAAATAACTTGTCAGGATTTGTTAGTTATTTTATAGAATATCTAGTTTTTTCGTGACATAGCTTATTATAATCTATAGAATAAAGAATTTTATAGTTTAACGATATCATATACACTGGCAGAGAACTTGATATATTTATAAAATAAACTGCTCAATTAAAGAAAAATTATTAAAAATTTATATTTAACTTTTTCATCTAATATTGTATGAAAGCTTAAAATGACATCACTTCATCCAAATTTAATTAAAAATAAATCACATATATAGCAAAATATCATATTTTTATATAAATTATACGTATTTTATTCTGGTTTATTTGCATCCTGATTTATCTTCTTCCTTAATGAAAATAATGAATTAACATGTTCTATCAAATTTTTATTGGGTCATTTACATTTACATTCAAATGAATGAAATAAAAAATAACTCAGAAATGTTATCACATCATAGGTAATAAAAAATATAATAATTTCAATAATATGTTTTCGTGTTAAAACCCAAATCGTACGAAAGGGATTGTAGCAACAGAATAATTCAAAAGGAGAAGAAAGTGTTGGAGTCTGACCTCGCTTAATCCAATTTTCCATGTTTACAATGAATATGAGGTGTCCTAACCGCAAGATTACTTTTAAACTATCTTTGTGTGAACTATAAACTACTCTCTTAATTAATGCATGTCATGTTCATTTACCTTCGCTTACAACTTTTCTATGAGGGGAACTAGATATTTGCATTTTTCTGACATTTATGTAGATGAGCATCATATGGCGCTCCGTCCAAAAATCTGAGATTCTATGTGGTCTGTGTTTCTGCATATCATATTAAGATCGCAGCTTGAAACACGCAGTTAGCTGTCTGAATATGAAATTCTCACTCTATTTTCATAAGAGAGGAGATATTCTACATTGCTTTTACTCTATTTTAGCGTTGTTGTCTAAAAAGCAATTTAATACTTTTCTTTTTTATTTAATATATTTGAAATGAATTAACAACAAAGGCTTTATTTCACCAAGCTTATTATGGCAGGTTTCGCATTATTTTTGTTCTCTGTTGTGCATCTAGTAATAAAAAAAGAGTGATATGCATCATCTTCCAGAAATCCCCCAGCCTTTTTTTGTAATTATTTTCCTTGTGTTTTACAGCTGTCTTAAATGTTTGTGATGCCTTAATAAAAAGAAGAAACTACTTAAGTATTCTATCTAAGTGCAGTCAGATATGGTTAGCTATCATATTTATTTAAAATTTCCGTTATTATATTAATTTAGAATTACATCAATTTGGCTAAAAAATTCAATTTATAATGTTTCTTTAAAATGAAAATAACCCCCTTAAAGAATTATGTATAAAAGAGAAAATTTAATTTTTTTATAAAGGCTGTCATTTATGGTTAAATAATATATTCATTTAGAATATCATCATTTTGTCAGAATATATATATATATATATATATATATATATATATGTGTGTGTGTGTGTGTGTGTGTGTGTGTGTGTGTGTGTGTATGTGTGTGTGTGTGTGTGTGTGTGTGTGTGTGTGTGTGTGTGTGTGTGT
>JAOUZG010020818.1:1690640-1761260 GCA_026289955.1 Argiope argentata
TGTGTGTGTGTGTGTGTGTGTGTGTGTGTGTGTGTGTGTGTGTGTGTTCGTTAAAATATCATCGAATTATATACCAAAAAAAGAGCGAAATACTTAAATTTCTATTTCTAAATGCAGTCATCTGTTGTTAGCTATAATATATCTTTTATATCCAGTCATCTGTAGTTAATCATTATATTCTTTTAGAATACCATCGTGTTGACTTGAAAAATATATATATTAATTTTTAATGTTTCCTCAAATACTAGTAAACTTCTCAAATAGTTATCTATATAAAAAATCTTGTGGTTAATTTTTTTCCAAAAAAATATTTAAAGCAGTAAATATTAAAAACACAATATTTGGAAATTATTTCCTGCTACTATTTATTTACATCAAACTTTTCATTATTAAGAAATAGGAAATTAAATTCTTTAGTATAAAAACTTTGATATTTAAAAACTTAAAAAGTGTTAATAAACATATTTCTTTAATTATTTAAAAGACTGCTTACATAATATCTGAACTTAACGTTTCTTTAAATTTTAAGTATAAATTTCTATTTAATAGAATGGAATTACAATTAAAGAATAGGTATGAATCTGAAATAAACATTTATATATTGTATTCAAGTGCGTTTTGTTGAGAAATTAATTTCATCTTTCTACCCTTAAACTTATTTGGCGTTATTTAGCAAACGTGCTACTGTAAGGAGGGTTTCGTGATACGTGATGATATATTCTCGCCTGATTGTTATAACGTCACACGTTGTTAAAGTTGAAATGAAGGAATCACGATTGTTTTAAAGAGAGGTTACCTCAGAATAAATTGAAGATATAACAAGACTTTTCAGCACAAGAAATAACTAACAATTACATGGCACACATTCACTCAATCAAGTTCTTTTATCTTTACATTTATTTACTTTTGGTAAAGTGATAGAATGATAAAAATAATTGAAGCCATATATTTACTCTATAAATGCGATAATCTGTAATTGATTAATAATAGAGCAATATACTAAAAATGACAGAAAACAATAAATAAGTTTTGAAGCTTTCCCTTCAATACAAAAATAAATACAACATTTCTAGTAAATAACTATATAACGAAATATCATAGAGAAATTTACCCTGCTTTTAATCTCCATCTCTACCATTTAAATTTTTTTGTTTTAAAAATAGTTTGAATTGAATTGAATAAAATTTTGATAATACAAACAAAGAGCACAAACTCTATTATGCTATTTTATTTATGCTATTAAAATATATTTATTTATAACATACAATAAGGTTGATAGGCTGTTATAACAGCTGAAATTGCCTAACTTTAAAGTTGTCAAAAAATTCACTTGCATATCTAAAACATTAGAAATGTAAGTAAGTCTATTCTGAAAGTCTAATTTCATCTGAATATGTCCTTTTCTGGTTCTACTGAGCTTAAATTTTTGTTTTACCAGCACAAATTTTTATAATCATTCATTTGATATGAGAGATACTTGAAATGCTTTTTTAATGTATTATCTAAATTTATATGTCCAGATGAAAGATACTTGAAATGCTTCTTTTTATATATATATTATCTAAGTTTACATGGCCAGATAAGATATATGTGAAATGCTTCTTTTATGTATATTATTTAATTTTGCATGTTCATAAACAACTTTCAAAACAATGTTGCAAGCATGAAATACAATTTAATAGTTAGAAAAGGCCAAGAAAAAATATTTTACATACTGGTAACTTTATGATAACAAAACAAAATATATTTAAAAAAAATTATTCATCCCCGAGGTATGTGTTATTAAAAACAAATATAACAGATGAGAATCACCATTTTAAGTATCAAAATTGAAAATTTTCTTTTATCATTTTATTCCGAAACAATGGATTAAAAACTAGAAAAATAGCTTGTATTTCTTTGATTTGTTTGATATTTATAATACAAAATGAATAAGTAATTATCTTGTAAAATTATTTTTAAATAATGAGGAAGAATTCACTTACTTTCATTTTCTTTGATTTTATGCCAAATTCAATTGCTTTTTTTCTCAAAACTTTTCAATGCAAAGGAATCCTAAAAGAAAACAGTATTAGCACATAATTTTTTATTAAAATTCTTATTCTACGAACATAATTAAAGCAACTATGTTAAAAATGTATTATTTGGAAACAATTTCTTCCTAGATTGAGTTAAATTTATCACAGAATTCTAGAATTCTGTAAGAAAATTCTAGAACTGTCTTACATGATTATTAGATTTCCATATATTTTTTAAGTATTTAATATTACAAATATTTCATAAAAATATTTATAATTTCTATCTGATAACGACAGAAAATCAGATATATTCTTGCAAATAGAAGGTAGTTGTGATTATACTAAGATAAGGCTTAAAGTTAAACAGAGTGGATTATCTTCTATAAAATTTCATTATCCATAATTTTAAAATCTATACAAAAATCACTGGCTTTCAAACGGAAAAGTGTTTATTTAAATTTAGAGAAACATGAGAATAAACTCGAAATAAAATTAAACTTTATAAACTGCCAAATTACTCCAGCCTAAAGGCGCCGAAAATTTCTTTTTTTATATCACAGATTAGCCGAATATTATAGCAACTGAGCACCAAGAACCAAATGATTGGAGAGAGAAAAATTAAGGAACAATGTTTTGGAATGGAAAAATATTCACTCATCTCCAGATTTATTTTCCTTATCTCAGGGTTTGTTTAGTAAAAATAGTATATCAAATATTAATTTATTCTCCCTCAAATCACGCCACATGCAGTTTGTTCGGCGATACACTAAGCCTACTTGGTTTGAATCACTGTTTGAGCTCGGGATCATTTCAGTTGTATTGGCGGTCACACTCAATGCAATATTTGCTCAAATAAAAATATAATCACATTTTTCTTGGTTGTTTGGAGGAGAAACCGATATGTGGAAAAGAGAAATGAAAGAAATAGTTAAATAACAAAGCATTAAATTCACTCTTTACTCCTTTTTAAAATTTATAACTAACATATTTCGTTAGTGATATTTTATTCGCTTTTAGAATGCAGTGATTACATCAGAATTTTAGGTTTTTTAGCTTTTAAAGTTTTTTATAATCATATTAATTTGTAGATCGTTAACAGGCTGTAGTATTTGTGTAACAATACTTTTCATGAAGCAGAATGAAGAAATATTTTTAAATAATTAGGCATTTTATGTTTCTATTGAAAAATTATTCAGTTAAATTCAAAACAATCATACAGAATTATATTTTCTACTATATAAAATTTATTGGAATATGAAATTTAATATTTATTTTTTGAGTGCTTTTATACTTCCATAACTTATGAGTATTCTTATATATAAGTTTTTAAAAACTAATACAATACAAGAAAATTAATTGCGAATTGGAGAAATGAACATTTCAAAAAATACTTTTCTTTTAGATGCAAAGATGTTGAACATGTTAAAAATATTTATAATTTGGGATTCAATACTTAAAGCAATTGTTTTAAAAGCTTAAATATTATTTGTAAATGTATTTGACTCTTTGTAAATCATTTTATCCTAAATGTGATCATATAAGCCTAAAATTTGTAATATTTTATATAAATAAAAGAAAAATATTATAATTTGCAAGTTCTAGTTTCCTCCCTCAAATAAAATAAAGGTGATAAACGCATTAAATATATATTAATATTAAAGCAAACATACACATATAAATATAAAAAATAGGGTATTAAGGGATTTTTCATTGTATTAAATTGATGACTTTTTAAATAAGCATCATTAAATTATATAGAAAGACACATTTTAGAACATTGTTATACTAAAGCAAATGTTAAAAAAGTACTCTATTTGTCAGTTACCAAATTGCTTTAAAATTAGATACATTTTCAGAAATCAGTTGATGAGAAGCATACTTGATATCTCTTTCGGGAGTCAATGCATGAAAAAGTTATTTAACATCACACAACATAAATAATAGTTTTCATTTTTAAATTCTGAAGCACGCAAAAGATTTTAATGAGTAGCGTCACGAACTTTCTCACCGGGGCATTTTTTTTTTTTTCGATATTCTTTCTTGATTTCCTGTTTTTAAACATTCTAAAGAGAACCAAAATTTCATTTTCGAGCTACTCACTCTATAAACTTGAAAGGAAGAATGTATTAAATGAACATTATTTTATCTTTGAATATAAAGAAATGTAATTTATGTTTTCTTATTAGATAGAGAAAAAACACATTGTAAGGTATGGTAACTAATATTTTATTTTAACTCAATTTTGTAATAATATTTATAAAAAAGGATTCTCAGAAATTATAAGCCATCCATGTTTCCTATGCATCGCGCATGAAAGAATGATCTCATAAATAATTATTTTGTATTCAGTTTTTATTTCGTTAACTATTCAAGATTCAAAATTTATTTCACATTATGATAAATTTCTTTTTTTATTAATTAGATTCAAATTAAAATAGCTAGAAGAGAAATATTTACACTTGTGCCTATCAGTGGTAAAATGTTTCTAGTCCAGTTACATTGATTTGGATATCTATGTTGTATTATCATCAGTCAAGCAATATTTTTGGATTTGGGACATTTAAAAATACAGGAAGGAATTATCTCAAAAATATTATCATCAGTCGAGCAATATTTTTGGATTTGGGACATTTAAAAATACAGGAATAAATTATCTCAAAAATAAAATATAACAAACAACGCATTGTACTCTGGAATTTCTGCTGGCTCATCTTTAAAGTGGTAAACTCGTTATTTTCGGTACTTTTGTTTATAAATATATGAACTGAAAATGCTACGGAATAAAGAAAAAATACATTATATATTGTATAATCTAAGTAGTAATTGTATTGATGATTATCTAAATTTAGTGTAAATGATGCCTGATGGTCAAATTAAAAGTCATTTATTTCGAAAAAACATTTTTATTTTTACTATCGTGAAAAGAATATTTGAAATCATATAATGAAAAAGGGGCTATCATATCATAAATAATAAATATCATATCATAAATAACAAACATTATATCATAAATAGCAAAAAAGGAATGAAATGTTTCACATTTTTAAGAAAGTTACTCCAAAAGATTCTTTTTTTATGCTATTGTATTAGTTAAATAAGATTTTTACATTTAATACTACAGCGCGTTTGAACATCACATATAATGTATATCAATTGTTTTGAAATTAAATTGATTGAAAGAAATTAAACTTCATTCGGCCATTTTATATCAAAAGCTAAATAGATATGTAGAAAGTAAAGCTAAATTAGATATGTTGTATATTATTTATTGATATAAAATGAGAAAATTGATTACAAATTGCTTCTCTTTTATTTCGATAAAAATTATAATCTTCTGAGTGTAATGAATAATCATAAAGATACAAACATGCATTATATAAGGAAAGAGATTATTTTAATATTATAGAAATAATTTTAAATTATATATATAACTTGCTTTTGAAATTAAAATGTAGGAGCGAAACTATAACTCACTTAAACATTTTCATTTACGAGAACTTATCAGAGACATTGTGAATATGTTTTTAAGATAAGGCATATAAAAATGCCTTAATAGTACAGCTTTAATGACATATTATACCAAAATAATCATTTTATATGTTTGCCTTATAAAACTCATAATCTGGTGTGTGTAATGAATATTGTACTTGAAAATTGAAAATACAAATAGAATTAACAGTTAAAATACAATCAGGCTTATACGAAGGCCATTTTCAATTTTAAAAATTTATCTGAGATATTGAGAATATATTACTAAGATAACGCATGCAAAGTTTCTTAATAATAAATATTTAAATACATATTATTCCAAAATAATCATTTTATGATATGTTTGGCTTCCACATACATAAAATTCATAATCTGGTGAGTGTATTGATTATCATGCTAATAAAAAGAGAGAATGCAGATAAAATACAAGCAAAAATAAGCAAAAAAATTAATAAATAAATACATATGAAACGTAACCATCTTATAATATAATATACCAATTTTTAACTTTAATATAATAGGAATAAAACTAGGTATAGGATTTAATACATAGGGAATTAGAATTATTATACTGCATATTTTAATTGATTTGATAAGACAGATATCTATAATTCTTTGTTTATGACTAATAATCGGACATCATCAAATTGCTTATGGATGATTAATAATCTGCCTAACTTGAATATATTTTTACCCAGTGAAATAGAATAAAATTAATGAACAAATTTCAATCTTTGTGTTGGTGCCTTTTGTCATTTTTTTGCCTCAATTGCGAGAATAGTATTGGGAAATATAGTGTTTTATTCAATTACATTTTCTTTCTTTTTTTAAAGGAATAATTTATGTTTTTAGTAAAGCATTAAATTCGTCGTACCGATCAGTGTTTATTTTTCCAAGTTGTAAAAAGGAAATGAAAAACATAAACTTATCTTAACTTTTTAGAAAATATTGCTAAATCTTAATTTATCATAAACAGCAACAATAAAAAACTAATATATGTCCTAATGTTATTATTATTGTTCCGTCATTATGATAAATAAATCAAATAATATTTCATAAAGACAAAAATAAAACTAGAGATAAAGAAAGAAAATACTCACTAGTGGCAAATAACTTTAATACTGATTTATGATCTTACATCATGAAAATTAGGAATTTTCTATCAAATGTACAGTAGCTTTTTTTCGTATAAAATTGCCTTTAATTTTGAGTAATACCCTTTTATAAATCTAAGACAGTAACTAAATAGCATAAAAATAGCACTTGAGTATTTGAAAAAAAATGTGTGAAACATCGAATGGCTTCTTTTGTGTACAGTGTTACGTTTCAAATTGATGTAATTCTTTTTTAAAATATTATGGCTTGGTTGTAACTATATTTCTATGATCGCCAACTAGATTGTATACAGAAAAACCAAAACTTTAATTTTTTAAAAATAATTTTATATTTCTTTTGTTGATTTAATTGCATATGTATAGTATATTGTCAAATGGGGTGAAAAAGAAATTAATTTTATTAAATGTTTATATGTTTTTAAAAGGTATTTTTTAGTTTTCTTAATTATTACTGAAATATTTTATCATTTTGTATTCAATTCTTTAATACTGTAAATAAATTGATGAGAGAGATATATAAACGTATTTTCTTGATGACTTCTTTCGTGTAATGCGTTTCGTGTAATAATGAAAATATATTAAAAATTGTAGTTAATATTAAAAACATCGAATGAGAAATGCAATAAAAGTATTGGGAAAAATGTTCAAAAGTCGTTTCTTATTTTGGGTGCACGTAGAAGGTAGAAACATTGACACTTTGCCAAGTTAAAAAAGATCCTGTAAATCGTTTTTACTTGGCTGCACGAGAAACTCACATTAGCACGCAAGCTCAGATTGTGGGCGCGTCTTGAAGGATGGCTAAACCTGTCAATCAAATATTGGGCCACGCCGCTAATCAATGACCACGCCTTCCCTGGAGAGCTGCCGTCTAGCGGTGCTCTAGCAAGACTCTAGTATCGATTTCTGTCAATAGGTGGCACTACGGAAATGTTGCAGATTCTTAATATCTGCATGAATTTCAGAATTTTGCAGTAGGAAATAAAACTAATTTTATTGGTCATTAACTAAAAAAATTGTTCATTATTTTAAAATTTCAAATAGAATTAATGAATCTCAGAAAAATTCATAAAAATGCCTTTGTGAACAAATATAATAAAAACTGAGATTTGCTAAGATCAATGTTTGACATGTTCCAGTTTTGATATTATTGTATTACAATAACGTTTTGTTTATTTTCATCAAACAACAGATATTTTATATATTTATAATCAAATTTATATTTTATTTTAGATAAAAAGTTTGCATAAATTAATTATTTCTTGACGATATAATTTCAAATAATAGGTAATTCAAATAACAATTCTCATCCAGTCACGTGGTTTTCTGAAAGCGGACATTTCGAAACAAACGGATGGCGGGAATTCCATCGACTGATTTATTTTGAAAATTAAAATAATCTTTTCTTTTAATTAAAGTACATGCTTCTTCTATCTGTTCATGAGACATTGTTATTTTCAAGATAATGATCACTTATTAACAAAGAAATTGAAGTTTTTGATTTTATTTTATTTAAGGGAGTTTATCTATTTGATTCGTTTTATCAAACAATTTTAAACTTTTATTCTGAAACGAATAAAAAATTAATTTCTGAAAAAATTGTCTGACAGAACATGTCGATAAAAAAATATATAATTATAAAAATTCGGAATATTTTCATGAAATACAGCGTTTGAAACTTTGAAATAAATTCATTTAATATTATTCCTTTATTGTTAATATAACAGTTACATTCATTTCAATCAAATATTTAATGTCTCATAATGAGAAAAAATATTATCATTTACATTATTTCCGAATTTGAGAATTATACACTAGTCACACAGTTTTACACTTAAGCCTGAGCCTAAAATTCCGAAAACAAAGATCTCTTAATTTATTTATTTTTAATCCAGAAAAAGCACAAGCTTTTATTTCTTCCTATTTGAGACTGATCCTTGGAACATAGAAAGAAATTATGTGATAGAAAACAAAAACAAGACATAGTAATCTTTATCTTATTTTATATTTTCGAATTGAGAGACTTGAATAATTAATTAGAGAATCTGAAGCTCTTAAATTCAGGATCTACTATATAACATGTAAATAACATAAAATGGAAATAATATAAAAATAAAAATATTATAAAATGAAAATAATACTAACCCGACAGTTATACTTCAGAGAAACTTTTTATTACTCATTTCATTTTGGTTTTACCTTCTGACAAAAAAATCTATTAAAAGTCAAATCCTTATTTTCTTTCAAGGTGTGTCCTCCTTCGATTCTTAACCCTCAAATATTTATGAATTAAAATTGTATAAATGATAATTTTATAGGTGTTTCCTTCTTTTCTGTTTTCATTTTTAATTAGCATAATATTTTTATTTGCTGATCTGTGATTATTTTATTTTCATTTGTTACTGTATTTTAATTTGCTTTCAATCTTCTTCTTTTTATTTGTTACTGTTTTATAAATCTTTTTTCCTAATTCTTTAAAAAATTATTGTTTCTAAGATTTCCATTTACTGTGAGGGCATTCATTTCTTGAAAAATTTGCTTCTCATGCATGCTACTATGGAAAATAATTTTAGGCCTAGAAAAAAAGATAGATTATTGTCAAATTTTGCATGAATATTATTTTGTATGAATTTTTTACTTATTATTTTCAGTTATTCTTATATATAACGCTTATATATTTTGAAACTTTCTTTATTGTATATATCTATACACAATCACACATTTCTAGCGTTTTATTCAACATAACATACTTAGAAGCTTATTTTCAGGTACTCATCAATTTGAATTTTAAATTAACTTGGATTATTTTTTTTATGTATCCATTGAGATATTATTATTCTGCCGTAACGGATTACTATTTCAACAAAAATGAGAAATTCAAAATAGATAATCTTGAATGTATAAAAAATATCTTTTTAACTAACATGCTACGTGCCGTTTTACAGATTATTAAATACTATAAGATCTTTAAGAGACAAAAAACATTAATCTCAAAAAGCTACTGATTATATAAGACGAAACTATTTTATTTTATTTACTAGGTTCAACAGTAAAAAAGAAGATACTGAAAACAGGTATTTAAAGAATATGAATTGAAATTTTTTTTAATGAGAAAAACAAAGAAGTCTTGGCTTTGATAAATAATTAAAAATATTGACTTTGATAAATAATTAAAAATTGAAAAATAGAAAAAAAATAGGTGTGTTTGCATCACAAAGTATTTTCTGAGTGTTAGACAATACTATCAAATAAATAAATAATTGAATAAATTCCTGGAATTAATAAATGGTTTGGATAATGTATTCTCATTATAGCTTTCAAATATGAAGGTATATTTGACAGTTAATGAGCACTATAGCTATAAGATTCTCCAAAAATGAGCTGTGGTTTTTTTTTCTTTGTAAACAATTTTGAATACTAGAGGGTCAAATCCAAACTTTGAAATCAAATTTAACTCTTTTGTACTTAGATTTTTATGAGACACTGTAGTTATAAAATACTTTTGTGATTGCTTTCAGAAAGCAATAATTCTGAGCTATTTTTAATCAATATAATCACATATAATAAAATTTTAACTATTAACATTTATAATGAATTAATCAATAGTGAAATTTGATTAAAAACATTCCTCCAGTTCTCTGACATTCATTTTAGGAATGTAGATATGAATTGTATAATAAGCCGTTAGAAAATCATCCAATATTTAAAAAGGAATTAAAAGGCTAAAATCAACAGAATTCTCACAATAAAAAGCATTCTGAAAAAGTATTTCATTAGATCTTTTATTTTTTCTTCAATCTTTTATTTAGTTCAAACAAGTGTTTCTCGGATAAGTCGATATTTTTTTTCTTCTAAATTTGAACTATTTTCCACTCTGAAGTTGCAGTAATGTCACTGGTCATTATAATGATGATAAACTTCAGTCAATCATTTATAAAAGAATTATTAGGGCCATGCATGGAATAATGGCATTTAATTGTGTTTGGAAATGATTCTAATATTTAAGAAAAGCTGCTGCTGTATAAGTGTACAATTTTTCCCATTGTATCATGAATCGACCAAAATTTTATTTTTTAAATAACTTTCATAAATGTCCAACTTAAAAGGGAACTGCATATAAAATTAATTTAGAACAACTGGAAGAGAATATTAGAGTAATTCCTGTAACTGTGTCCAGAAATGTTTCTTTTTGCAATAAAAAAATACACACACACACCCAAAAACAAACAAAAAAAAACTCTAATTTATTCTCTCTCTCTCAGATGAATTTGGAGGGAGTCATTTACTCTCAATAGTTTCTTTTTGTTATTAATATTATTCTTTTTCTTATCATTATTTTAGCTTTATATTAGCAAAGTTTTCTTTTTTATCTAGTTTTATTTCCACTTTTAAGTCAGGAAGGTTTTTTCTTTTCCCTTTTTAAGAAAACAAAATTAATTTTGTAAAATGAGAAAAAAAGTAGCACTTCTCTTTTTTTTTATAAGTGTTATTTATTTTCCTTTATCTTTGCATAATTCTTTGTTTTGCCTGTTTTCACAAAACTATTTTATTCTTAAAAACTTCACACGTTTTAAATTGTGCAACAGTAATAATGAAGAAAAATTTCAAAAGTATTATTTATTTTTCGCATTTAAATCGACTTGCTTTACCTAAAAATGTTTTGGCACCATAAACCAAAATGTTTCTAAAAATATTGTTGCATTAAATCGTTACTTTTACACTAAATTGGAAGTTTATAGTCATCGTAGCTTTATAGATATTCTATAAAGAGAACATTGTCGAAATTATTCATAAAGAAGTTGTTTCAATAGTTAATCTTCTAAGAATTATTCAAATTCTCTTTAATTAATTTTCTTAATGCAGGAAGAAAGAAACAATTTTTTTTAAACTCCTATTCCCACCTCTGAGCTAGGTTTGATGCATTTAAATGTCTTCATATTCTAAGAAATATTATCTTCATTTACTTTCTTAATAAAAATTTTTAAATATGGTATCAGGAGTTTTTAAAAAATTTTTATTCCCACCTTTGGGCTATGCTTGATGTTGTTTCAAGCGCATGTTTTTTTTCTTCTTTTTTTTTAGAATAGGATAATTGAATAAATTTATGTACATGTATGTATTCTAAAATCAGCTTTTATATTCATTTTGAATTTCATTATATTATATTTTTTATTTCTTCAGCATTTTTCAGTTCATTACTGTGCAACCAACGAAGATTATTTTTTTTAAGATTAGTTGGGAGAACTTGGTTTTCAGTCAAAAGATGATAAACGCTGATTCTGAATATAAAAATTCCAGGTTCTTCAGAAGACAATTTATTCCTTGGACTCATTTAGTGCAAACTGTTTTTTCATTTCCACATTTCATTTTACTTTGAAACATAATGAATTCTATGGAAAAATTTAAATGCAGACACCATGCAAATGTAAAGATGAAGGACTTTCACTAAATTAAAAAATAAAATTTGTATCGACTTTTGTCTAAAAACTATGTGAAAAATATTTGTTTTAATCAAAATTCCCCTTAATATAAAATCTTTTCCAATATAACATTTCTTTTATTTATGTTTTAGTTACAAGTCTTGACAGAATTCTATGATTTTTGTTACCAATTTCAAATAGGAACCTTCGTAAAAACGAATGAAATTCTTTGTTTAATTGCATTCTTAAAGCGAAACAATCTGTTTATGAAACAAAAAATTGTTTGTTTGTTTTTTTCTTCCTTTGCTAATATAAAGCAAATTTTGTAAGTGTTTTAAAATATAGACCAAATTCTTCAATTATGAAAAATGCATTTAATAAATTAATAGATGGATAATTTCAGTTCTTCATTATCTTCCAAAAATTTTCCTTAGAAATCTGTCATCCATTTGTATCTTTAAAATACTGAAAACATACGAAATGAAACATGTTAGTTTCATTCTCATTCGATAGATGGCTCTGCCTCTCTTCTAATGATTTGGTTCCTCAGGTTTGTTGTTTACGTTGAAGTCCAGTTTACCAGTTTTGAAGGCCAATATTATTCTAATATAATAAATTACAAATTAGAATAAGGTTCTTTAATTAGAATGTCATAGAAGTTTCTGGAGTTTTAGTTTTATCCCTATGTGAGTGAAAAATCGTCATTGTTTTTAATCTTTGATGTTTCTCTCTCTAGAACAGGTATATTGATACTATATTTTTTTTTACGTTTAATGTTCATGTTAATATTATTTTATATCCATACATACATATGTGTAATATTTATTTTATGATAAATTTATGTAATAAAAGATAGTTCTACTTTTTATTTCCGAAATTATATAATTTTAAATTATATACACAACTAAATTGTTTGTTGAAAGGAATCACAGAAATAATATTAATAAAATAATAAAAACTAAAGGGTTTATCTCTATTATATTTATTATTATTTTTATTTTAAAGTAATAATTACTTTTTGTTTTTTCGTTTAATGAGCTTCAATATTAGTATTTATAAAAGCCGATATTTCTCATTTGTTGTCTAAAAATTCCAACTAAATAATTGTAAAAGAATAATTATTACTCAAGAATATAATAACAAAATATAATGGAAAGCTTTTGTATACAGTTAAATATCTTTTATTTTCTTCTGCTTTGAAAATTATTTTTGTGAATATGCAGTGAAATATTGAACAAAATTTTAAATAAAAATTGCAGATTTTTTTCGGAATTTAAATTTTATCCTTATCTAATTAAAAACCATTATCTTTCTTTTTGGGGTTTTTAAGACGTGCGTTATTTAAAACAGAACAAAAATCTTTTAACATTTTTTTCCTTCTTCTTTCAAACCTACTGTACGAATTGGTTAAACATTGAAATTAACAAATTTATGAAAAGTGACGAAATTAATTTTAAAGGTTGCCTCTTGATAAGTTCCTGGTGCAAAGAAGCTACTTTTTTAAAAAAGAAATCTGGCATTCTTTTTCTGTATTTAAGCTCTACTGTTAAATTCTGATCCCATATTTTAAAACCTCCAAAGATGATTTAGCAATAAAAATAAAAAATCTGTGCCTGCAAGTCAAGTCACACCATAAGGCGGGCCCTGCCAAAGACGTGTTGAAACTGGTCGCAATTAAAACTACGGCCAAGGCTGAAAGGTCAAGAGCGTGGAATCTTTTTGAAGCCCTGTTTATGAATTGCACTCTTTAGGCCCCGATTCAATCAGATAGAAGGTTCGTCGGTAAAAATCAATTAATTTTTCAGAAATGGAACGGTGTCGAAGAAAAAAAAAGTTAACGAAAAGATTGCAGATTTCGAAAGAAGATTATATAAGATTAATAGTGTAGCTGCTGATTAATCGAAGGAAGATTGCAGCTGGACATGGGTTTAGGTTTTTCTAAAGCATTTATCACTGCAACCTATCTCAAAGAATCAAATTAAAAATTATCTTTTAAGGATCCCTGGAATAACTTGTTACTTATTAAACTAACTAGATTCTTCGTTCTTGACATATCCGAGCTCTTATTAAAAATCTAAATTACACGATCGAATAAAGAAACATTGTTGAAATAATTACTGGCAAATATCTGAAACATCAAGAGACTGCTAATTTCTTTTCCCATAATAAACAAATCTAAAAAATTCTTTATTATCACCAACTGATTTATGGCTGTGTTAACTATGGACCTCTTCAAATTAATTAAAAAATTTCTTAGGGATCGGTCAGTGATCTGTTTAGTATGTGTTATAGAATTAGATCACTATAAAAAATAAGTTTAAGTATATTCATGCGAAATTTCAAGAAGTTTAGGCTGAACTTTAGACTTTCACTTCCATATATCTAATGAGAAATATATCATGCTTAACATGTATACGTTATTCAGTATTAATTGACTTTACTGTGAATTTTTAACACTACCTGTAATTTATATATATGTATTTTATCAAATGAAAAGTTCTCTGATTTTTTTAAATTTAAAATTTTTTATATATACTTCACATTTGAAATTAATCTGGAAAATGTTTATTGAGTGTGACTTCAAAAAGTATTACAAAGACATGAATAAAATCTAGTATTTTTTTTTAAAAAAATATGTGCTATTTTTTGCCTTGTTTGATTTTAATATTTAAGGGGTTTGTTCTTTCCTCCCCCCTTCCCCAGTAAAAAACAAGAAATATTTTTCTTTGACATTTAAATAAGAACATTTTTCACAACTCACAGCATCAATTTTCAAGAAAAATATGCATTCATAACTTTGAAGATACTTCATAGAAAATAATTTATTTATTGTCTCGGAAATATTTTCAAACTAATATTTTCAAGCTTAAAAAAATGAAAAACTAATTTTTAATTATCCATTATTTAATAATTCCTTCAAGAATTTGCCAGTGAAACATTTTTAATACTTTAAAATACACTTTGGTTTAAATGCAAACTTTCATTTTTCTCTTTATTTCCTAAATTTACAGCAGCCTAAAAAATTAAGAGAAAAATATTTTGTCTATATTAAGTTTGATTAACCAATAAATGATAATAATTGCTTGAATATCGATTAAAAATAATTGTTATAATTTCAACAAAAAATTTAGAATTGAAATTTTGAATAAATATCCTGCCATTGTAACTATTTAAATAGTCTATTTTTTCTCTCTCATTTATCAATACTCTAAAAATTTACCTCTAAATAATATTATACTGAGAGTGTTGCGTATTATATACACTAGATGGCGTTTATAGACATTGAGTTGGTTTAATAGTCGCATATTTCTGAAAAAAAAAAAAGAGCAATTTTTTTTCTTCCTTAGTTATTATTTTTAAAACTAATATTTTATGGATCTCAAATGCTATTTGAATGCCTGTTAAAGAACAATAGGTAATTTTATATAAATTTTGATTTACTTTTATTAACGACACTTGGCAGTTACTTTTTCATATTAAAATGACGCTTAGGCTTAATGCTAAGCTTCATATCTTGACATTTTTTATAGCGAAGTGTTTGTGCTGGAATCCTCCCCCTGATTTCATTTTAATGTAAAGTGAAGAAATATAATTGATTAATTATTTATTTGAACGAATGTTAAAATTTTGATACTATTTATTCATTTAAAACTTATTTATTTATTTTTTATTTTCATTTCGAAAAATTTTATTAACTGATATGAACCGAATTTTTGGGAAAAAGTCGATTGTAAATAAGTTAAAAAGTATATTTATATATTTTATATTCATAAAAATTAGGCATCTTCTTATGTATGAAAATTAATAAATTCTTATTTCTAGATCGATTAAATAGAAATGAAATGTTTCTATATATTAATTCTTTATCAATATAACAATAATTCTATTTGCAAAAAGAATTTTTAATCTTAGAACATTATGAGATAAACATTCTTTAAAAGAATGTTAAATAACTAGGCAGCAATTATTTCTATTTCACTCATACTATATTTTCAAACACAAATTTCTTTATATTAATATGTAAACCTTCATTAATTTTAAATTTTATGTTGCATCTGTTAATAAGAAAATAAAATATCTTGCATCAAGGATTTTTATATAATTTTTCTTATCAAATAAATCTATTCATTTCATTCCTAGAAAGAAAATCCTAAATTAAGATTGATTTTAATGTGTTTAATCAAAAGCAAATGAATTTGATATAGAAAATTTTAAATTAACAAAGTGATTTGAAAATATAAAATTCATATATATTTGTGCATTAACATTTTAAACATTAAAAGTTAATAATGAAAGCCTGTCAAAGCTTGCATAGTTTTAAAATTCCAAGTATTGCTTTTCTCCCAGAATTTTTGAGCAAATATTCTCATGAAGAGAATTTTAAAGCAAATAGTTGCAAAATAAGAAAAAAAAAATTAGAAATAATGTTTAATTAAAGAATTTGCATTCTCCTTTGAGTGCACTGCAAATATTTTCTCTGGAGAATTATTTTTTAACATTTACAATAAACAATATTTGCCAAAAATATTTTAATAGTAATTTAAATAAGTAGAATGTAGCATTAATATCGATTTAATTTTTTAAAATTTTCAAACTTTAATTTTATATTCTAAATCTTCATTGGATTAATAACTATATGTATAGTAGCATTCAAGTAATCTGTTATCAAAGAGAAATTTTTGTATTTTATATGTATATGCAAATTTAGTAGCTTTCTTTCTTTCTTTTAAGAATATTGATATTTATTGTATTTTGCTCCTGGGACTTTTAAGTTTCACAAAAATATAATCTCAATAAAATTTTTCATTGAATCTGAGATATTCCGAAAACACTATTAAACATGAAATTTTCCTACTATCAATTTAACGGATTTAATATTGATAGTTTTAAACTAATCTAAAAGGTGTCGGTTGTTCTAAAAAATATCCAAAGCTATCTTAAACTGTAAATAAAAAAAATTATAAAAATTGTTTTTGAAAAGTTTCATAACAATCCAGGAATTTAATAAATTACTTTACCTGGTTGAATACATGAATGAAATAAATTGGTAAGAAAATAACTTTTTTCACAAATTTCAATGATATTCATTTGGAAATAATTATTATTTCACACCTCGTGAATGGATTTAAGATAAAGTAATGAAAGAGAAACTTTCCATGCAAATTTCTCTTGTTTATCTTGCTCTCAATTTTACTGTGCTAAAGAATTGTCAAATGCACTATCAGCTAAAAAGGATAATTTCTCCAAAAATAAACTTAAAAGAATATTACAATAATGTCTATTTATCTTTACCTAAATTTTTGAGGTTTTAATTTTCTAATCTTTATAAAAGCCAAGTCAAACATGCGAAATTAGGTTTTTAAAAAATTTCTCCTTTTGAACAAATTGTTTGAATCATCAAATTACAGGCAGGGATAAAATTAGTATTTAATAGATAACTTCTTCTACCTTTAGATTTAGAAAAACAGCAGCTGTAAAAAGAGTTCGATATAAACACAGCGATTTAAAAAGTTATTTTCAAGTTTTTGTTGTTTTTTTAATTTAAAAAATATATTTTTTCATCTTAATGTCAATAGAATTATTGAGATAAAATTATATGCTTTCTTATCTGCATAATTGACCTGGATTTATAATGTAGGATTGACGGAGAGGAGAATGTTGTCTATAAAAAATTTATTTTTTCAAATTTTGAATTAAAATAACTGCAAAATTAATTACTCGATTAATTTTTTTCTCATTTCAATTTTTTAACAATTCCTTAAAACAAAATGAAATGAGAAATTAAATTGAATTCCAGCAAAATATTTATTTATAAAAAAAGTACTTCGTTTAAAAGCATATAATGTATTGAATACATTTTAAAATACATTGCTTAAAAGTATAAAATTTAAATTTCCATCTGAGAAAAAGCTCTCAGAAACAAATGCTACCCCCTCCCCCCCCCCTTTTTTTTTCTCAAAATATATGGATTGAAAAATGATCTAAAATCGCAAATTCTGTAGCTGCTTTTAAGGTTTAATATTTGAAATATTTAAATTATATATTGAGTGTCCGAGATTTATAGAGGAAAACATTATAAATATATTAAAATTGCAAACAATTAATTAACTTACAAAAGTAAAAGCAAAGCAATTTATTTATTTACTGTTGTTGCCTCATAAAGCATATATCAACATCAAAATATCATCACTTGTTTGAAGTTGTGTGAGTACTGGAATTAAAACCCTCATTTTGCTGTAAATAGGAGTCAACGGAAATCATGAACTCAGTGTTAAAAAGCCTAAATACTTGACAAAAACTTATTGTAAAAAATCATAATATATTTAATAAAAAGAAACAAGAAAATCATAATATATTTAATATTTTATTTACTTTTAAGTTCAATTTTAATACAATAAATTACGAAACTGCACAAAATTATTTAAGTAATAAATAATCACCTTATTATTATTATTATTATTATTCAATTTTGTTTTCAAAAAATATGAAATAAAGTTAGATTTTCAATGGTTAGATTGTAAATTTAAAAAATGAATGCTATAGGGAAAAAATTTACTCATTTTCTTTTAATTGTAAATTTAAACTTAATTTAACATTACAGTAGTAGCGGATGTCTTCTTGTATAATAAATTCCTTGTTTAAACTGGCTTATGTATAGTGGTAACAATTATAATTATTAGGTCTTCAGTAACAATCATAATTTTTGGTCATTTATTGCTAGTTTACCACTAGCATTCCTCTACTGTTTTCATTTCATAAAAATAAAATTTAAACATCGGCTAACTATAGCAGGAAAAAAAATCTTAAGTCTATTCACCTTGATTCGTTAATGTCTTCAACATTTTCAGTTATGACATCTCATTGGTCATTCATAAGCATCGAAGCGCGCGGAGGCGTTTTCTACTACACTGTAGGCAGGTTTTTCAGTACGATTGGTGCAACACTGTTAAAACAGTGAACGTTGATTAGTTGATTTTCTTCTGTAAATTCTAAGGTTTAGTTTAAGTTTAAGTTTAAATAAAGAGGTTTAGCAATTTTTTTCCTATAAAAACGCTATAAGAGTATTTTAATGAACTTTTAAATGTCATTTAACCATAATGGTAAATTCATTTTTTAAATATAAATTAAATGGTGTTTTTCACAAAGTTTCAAACCAATGCTTACTATTTCTTTGAACAAAATAAATAAATAAATAAAAAGTAGCTTTCAGTGAAGATAATGTTAGAAAAAGTGAAATCCTGTTCAAAAGTATTTAATGTGATTTAAAACTTTTGCAGTCAAAAAAGTAGCTTTTGATGAAGATAATATTTAAAAAACTGAAATTATATTCAAAAGCATATATTGTGATTTAAAAATTTTACAGTTAAATTTACGTATATGATGAAGATGAAAAATATAGTAAAAACTTTTAGCCCGTAAAAGCATTGTGCCTAACAAAAGAACGAAAATTATTACTCGAATCATGAACTTAATATCAATGAATACTTTCTTTCTCAGAAACCTTTCTATATGAAAAGTATTTGTGACAACAAACGCCTTTCTGCATGTAACGCCAAAAATGTATCATGCCCAACTAAAAAACGACAAATAACACCTGAATCGTGAACTTAATCCTAATAAATACTTTTCTATCAGAAATTTTTCTATATGAAAAGCAGATGGTGGGGCAAATGCCTGAATTTAAATCAAAGATTCCACGTACTGTGAAAAGAAGTTAACAAACTCAGCTGAATTGTCAATGTTACTCTCATTTCTGCTCATAGCGTTGGAATGTGAGATTGAAGTGATTGTGTGCAAGGCACGTGCCATTGCCTCCACAGCACAGGAATGTTCCCGAAAATAGCGCCTCTAGACGGGAATTCCTCAGCTATTGAAATCTTCCCCTTTTCCATTTCACAGTTCATTTTTATTCGCCCTTCTCTCTGTAAATGAATCAGACCAGTTCACATTGAACTATGCATGTGAATTAGAATGGGAAACATACGCTGTAACTGTGTCCTTCCTTTTTCCAATTTACAGAAATTATTTTAAGTAATATTGTTTTAATAAAGACTTTTATGCTTAAAGGAGCAAACATTAATCTTGAGTTATGCTTAGTATATTCTTATCGGAAATTTCTTATCATGTATATGAATCAGGCCAGTTCACTTTGAATTATGCATGTGAATTAGAATGGAAATCATTCGTTGTTACTATGTAATTAAAAGAGATAAGATTAATTTCGAATTATGCTAACCATATCCTTATCCGAAATTTAAAATTATCTTATCTTTTAAACCGTTATTTTTGTATTTGTATGTGATTTGAATTCGAAAATTAAGCATTAGTAAAGTCAGTTGTTTAACATTCCTTACAAGGGATTTTTGAAGTTAATCAATGCATCCAGGAAAAATATTGGTGGAAAAGTATACAGTTTGTGACGAAAATATTAAGTCAATTATTGACAGTGTATTCTAATGAATGCGATTTACAATATACCCGTAATTTTAACTGTAGTAGGAAGTAAGAGAAATGCTCTTTTATTTTACTAAAGAAACTGGGACCCATTTTTTTAAATAACATGGAGCTCTTAGAAAAGAGTAAAGTAATTATAGATTATTATGAATAAAAAATAAATTTTACGAGTGGCTAGTAATGAATTTTGCAGAGAATCAGATAGTGAGAAAAATTCAATGTTCGTCAGAAATATCATACTGCAAACCTTCAATTAATTTCTCCAGGGATAATACATATTTTTGTATTATCCTTATCCTTCTTGCCCGTTTCGAAGTTCAATTTCTATAAAATTTAAATAAGGAATGATAGGATCATATATCATATTTTAACCAAAAAATAATTCTTGGATAATTAATATCAACAAAAATTGCGTACCATTGTTTTTCAATTTGTAAAGCTAAGAAATAGTTTCATACTTATATAGAAGAGTGTCATATGCTTTTGATAAAAAAATTCAATTATCTTAGATTTAACATTTAGATTCACTTGCTTTACGGTAATCTTCAAGGATATACTTCCTGCATATCTGATAAATGAAATTAATTGTAAAGCAGGAGAAATTAAAAATTTACGGTTTAATCACAACAATGCATGCAAGACGATAAAACTAATTAGACAAGAAAAGAGAGAGAATAATAAATAAAAAAACGCCTTTTACCCTTTTACTGCTGTAGGAGGAATAAATTTACTTCACAAGAAAAAAAGCTGTCAGAAACAACAAAATGAACAAGGTAATTAGGCTTACTGGAAGAATGCTACAGTAGAAGGTTATTCCTTTCGAGCCTTGTATAATGTATGAATAACGAAATATTAAAAAGGTTTTCTATTGTTAAGGTGTTACCAGAAGCTGAATATCTAATTGATGAATAATCAAAGTTGGCTGTGAACTTTATTTAAATACTTACTAGCTTTTAACACAGGTTTTCATAGTTTATTCTGAGGCGGTTTATAATAAGAATAAAAATATTTCATGAATTTCTAATTTAATTAAAGAAAATATCTCGCGCGTTTTATTGATATAGATGGAGATTAATGTTTATTTTTATTGGAATAATTACTTTCACTCTATAAATTAATTTTATCCCAAAATTTAACATATTTATCGTATTTGGCTTCAAAGTAAATATTTTTCATATCTTAATCATTTGACAAAAGCATTAATCTAATTATTGGTCGATGAATGAAACATTGTTTTCTTAAACGTATGTAAACGTATATTTCTTAAAGTTTAAACAAAATCCTTAATCTGATTATTAGAAGTTAAATGAAACGTCTTTTTGTTAAACGTATATAATGATTTACGAAAATAAAAATAAGAAATCATTAAACTAATTAGGAAATAATTTCCCTCCTTAGGATCTTCAACGGTAACTGCTTGAAACTAAAATCTTTATTGTCTAAATTTTCTGAAATGAGCAGTAATACTATTTTCAGAGTATAGTCAAGTTTCAAGTTAGTATAATCGATATGTGATTTATATTAGATAATTCATTTTAATTTCTTAAAATCTTTCAAAATTTCCTATCTCCAAAATCAAAGGTAATAAAACTATTTTTAAACACAAATATCTGTTTACTAATTTAAAAAATGCTTATTAAAATACTTGTTAATTTCGCACTTTTTAAATTTAAGAAGCGCGAAATGTAATAACTCTTTTAATAGATGTTTTTTTAATCACAATAACTAAACTAAAGAGCATTAAAATGTACAAAAATATTTGGTTTGGACTGATAATACTAAAAATAAATCTAGTATTTTAAAATGTATTGACATTGGAATACATATTTTTGCCAATCTGCAATGAAAGTAAATTTGAAAGATAAAAAGGATTCAAAACTCAGACACCTCAATATATCTGAGATACGATAATTTATTAATATTTAATCTAGTCTGGTGTTTATTATGAATATTACCAAATTTGAGAGATACTTTGTTTTTTTTTTAAATTTATTATCAAGAGGTAGATAATACAATTTAGCAGTAAAATATTTAAAAATACCACGATAACGATTTATATGAAAAAAATGTAAATATCTGTATCGAGGATAGACACTCAGATTAATCCGAAATTTTTTTTTGAAGGAAACGTTCACTTTGTTTTTCTGAGAGTTTTTCAAATATATAGTTATAAGAAAAGTTATGAAATAATAGTCTGGCTAGTTATGAAATAATAACTTGTGTGTGTGTGTGTGTGTGTGTGGTAATAGACTATGCTATTTAATCGAGAGATTTCATATAGATAAGTCTGATTGATTTTTAAGATAATTTTAAAAGAAATGTTTATTGTACAAGCAATGAGTTTTATTTATACTGTTAATCAAGAAAAATGCATGAGGTGTCTTGGCTCTCCACAGGTCAGATATTTTGACCTGGAACTATAGAATTTAATGCATGCATGTTTTGATGGGTGAAAATATATACCTGGGTGGTATTTTTTTTAAACCATCATTAGATTTTTAAGTAATCAAAAAAGAGAGATTTCCTTTTTTTTTTTTTTTTTTTTTTTTGGCAATGAGATCCGAAAATATTCTGACACGAAAACAGATTTTTACGCCATTTTACTATCCAAATATTATGTTCTCAATGATATCAATTTAGTTGTGATCTTAGTCATGAATCTAACATTTTTATTGAAACTAAAGTGCGATTTTCGACAACTAAGCGTCGACATAAGATTAATACTCAAGTACAAAATATTGAATGTTTTTACACCTTTTTATTGACAGATACAATCTAAATTTATATACTCTGGCATTTTTTATATACTCTTTAACAATAATTAGGTATGTTAACAACCCGTTTGAAAGCAATTTTAGAACTAGTTTGGAGATGGACCTTCTTAATATATTATATCCCCTTATCCGAAGTTATATAATGTTCCATCTATGAGAGAACTCTATTTTTCTACGATTTAGCATTCACAGAGAATGTACTTAACTGCCTTCCTAACATTCCAATATGGTTATAGACAAGATTCTCTGAAATTTAAAAAAAGATACTAACCTAACAATCTTGAGGGCTCGAAAATCAAGATAATCAAAAATGCCTTTAGAGCCTCTTGAAATTATTGCTATAGAAATTGGAAGCCTTTTTATAAGTTTTAATGTGAAAGATGTTTTAAAAATAAATTTTCTGACGTTGTGTCAGAAGCATAAAAAAATATAATTTTGTTTCTATGAGCTTTATAAAAATTGTGATTATAAGTAGAAGCCTTTGTGGGCAAATATGATAAGTATATCATGAATCGAGAATTTCATATTTTGATATCTTTGATTTCGATATCTTATAAATTAATCATGAAAAATAATATATTATTCACAATCATTGCCGTGCATTAGAAATAAAATTCTTTTGCAAATCTTATTTGATAGTTAATTTAGTTTTAATCAATGAATAAGATTATGTGTTTTAATAATTACTGTTCAGTTAAAAAAAATTGGATTATGCAATTAATTGATCATCTCTAAATTCGGATAAAAAATAATTATTTTTAATAAACTACAACTGATATTGATTATTCTTAAGAAAGCATTTTCTGATATTTAAGCTCAGTAATTATTAATAACGGCATTTATTCATCTTTTCATCCAAAATGATTTTAATCTTTATTTTAACAAATTATTATAAAAAAGCGAATAATTCAACAACATAATTTCAAAACTCATTCCTTTAAATTTTCATAAAATAATTGTCTTCTATAATTAATAGCTGTCTACACTTCCGACAAAATAGCGCATATTCTACAAATAACCCGTAAATGTAAATTTGGAAAAAGTAATTTATTGCATTCCTTTTAAAGCTATATAACAATTATAATCGATATTTGAAAAACAAAAAAAGTGAGTAAACGGTTCTTTATATTTATAAATATTTTATTATTATCATATTATATAATATTTTTCACATAAATCACTTGAAACGGTTTATTTGAAATAGTTTCTAGAAATCGAACTGATAGATGAATTCTGCAAGTGTTTGAAATAGAAAAGGCTTTAGATATTATTCAAATCTGAAATGTAATTTCAATCGAAATGCCTGATTCTAGAAGAGTCCGAGAATTTTTAATATAAAAAGATTCCTTTTTTGATATTCATTCGTAAGTACGATCGGCATCAATCAAAGTCTGTTCTGAGTGCAATCTTTCTCCTAATTTGCATTGTTTTGTTATGGAAATGTAACGAAAATCGAAATTTAATGTTTTCCGAACGTGTACCAGTGGAAGGGGGAACATGCTGGAGGAAAAAGAAATGACTGTTTGAGAAATGGAGGGGCGGTATAAAATCTTTCTCAATTCAGAAGCAATGATTCATAAAGGTGGAGGTTTGTCCCTCTAAGCGATATGAATTATCCCCTTAAATTTTTCTGATTTAATTCACCTCCTTTTCTTCAGTTTCCTTCCTAATATTATATGATTTATATAGTATTATATAAATGATATAATACTATCTTAACAGTACATTAAAATTTGAATTAAATAAGATATAATTTCTATAAAACTAAGTTCTTTTTTTTTCCTAGTTGAAATCTTTTCTCAAATATTTCTGTAAACTCATGATTCATATAACGTTGCATCCCTTCTTTCTTGTATCCATTCGGACACAGTTAAAAATGTGAACTTTTTGCCTGTATTCTTAAGGCTCATTTCTAGTTGCATACAACAATCATAGGTGAGTTATGCATTAAAGCAAGATATATTTAGATTCATGAATGCTGACTACATTCTCTTTCAGTCAGACTTCACTTTCATTTAAACAGAGAAGAAAACAATACATTTTTATTATATCATTATTTCCCAGTTGAAATATTTTGTTAAATATTTCTGTTAACTCATGATTGATCTGATATTGCATCCCTCCCTTCTTGCATCCATTTGGACACAATTAAAAATCTTATCTTTTTGCATTGCATTCTTAAGATTCATTTCTAGCTGGATGCAATTTGTTATGCCTTAAAGCGAATAGTGTTTAGATTCGTGAATGCTGACTATATTCTCTTTTAGCTAGGCTTCACTTTCACTTAAACAGAGAAGAAAACAATCAAGTTTTTTTTTTTTTTTTTCATTTATACATTTTTATTTTAGGTCAATTTTTCCTAGTTGAAATACTTTATAATATATTTATGTAAACTTTTGATTGATCTGATATCGCATCCCTCCTTTCTTGTAAAAATTTTGGCACAATTAAAAATCTGGTCTTTTTGCATTGTATTCATAAGATTCTTTTATAACTTCATGCAAAAATTATATTTGAGTTATGATTAAAGCGAGTAATATTTAGATTCATGAATGCTGACTACATTCTCTTTCATTTAAACAGAGAAAAAAACCCAATATATTTTTATTTTATATCATTTTTCCCTAGTTGAAATATTTTATTTTAATATACCTGTATCTCCTGATTGATCTGATGTTGAAACCCTCCTCTCTTGTATCCATTTGAACACAGCTAAAAATATGATCTTTTTGAGTTCCATTCTTAAGATTCGTTTCTAGCTGCATGCAACAATCATATGTGAGTTATGCATTAAAGCGAGTTATACTTAGATTCATGAATTCTGACTACATTTTTTTTAGTCAGACCTCACTTTCATTTGAACAGAAATGAAATCGATACATTTTTTTCATATATACATTTTTATTTTATATCATTTTTTCCTAGTTAACCCTCCTTTCTTGTATTCATTTGGGCACAATTAAAAATATTATCTTTTTTCGTTACATTCTTAAGATTCATTTGTAGTTGCATGCAACAATCATATGTTAGTTATGCATTAAATCGAGTTATACTTAGATTCACGAATTCTGACTACATTCTCTTTTAGTCAGATTTCAGTTTCATTTAAACAGAGAAGAAACCAATACATTTTTTATATCATTGTGATATCTCTTATTCGTATTCTGATTTCAAACCCTGTTTTCTGTGAAACTGGAGGGAGCATTATCAGTTTTGTTTGAGAGTCATTACTTAACTGTCACGTGTTTTCCGTCGCTATTACCGTCGAGAGAAAACATGATCATTTGAAATGGGGCACCAGTGCTGATATCCGATAGTCTGATTCAACTATTGATATTGTAATTTAGAGAAGGTCGATGCTCCAGGGGACTATCAGATCTCTTCGTTACAAAACGATTTTTTTTTCCTTCTTTTTCTTTTTTTCCCTCCCGACATGGGAGTTCTAAAGAAAATGTTCAGTCCATGCAAAGAAAATAGATCCCTTCTTGGTCACTAGCTTTTTTTTTCTCTTTTTTCTTAATTATTTCTCCGACATTTTCTATCATTAGAGACCAGATGTGTGTTTATATGTTTAAATAGACTAAATTAGAATAGACTAAGTTCGTAAAATATTAATGCTAAATTTGAGACATTACCGGGATTATAACTTCGTAAAAAGGGAAATTTACCTTTAAAAATCACCAGGCATATTTCAAATCATCATCTAGATATAAGTCTAAATAAATAGGAAATCCGTTTTATAAAAGTCTCACACGAAACAAATATTGAAGAGGGAAATTTAATAATCACTTAAAAATATTGATTCGTGAATAGAGATCGTAAATTCAATTAACATTATCTTTTATCAGAGATGTTAAAGTAAATTACAACATTTTGTATTTTTTTTCTTTATTTTATATTTAAATACTGGTTTGTAAATTCAAAATATAACTTTTAAGATAAAGTATTTGAATATTTACTTGATATTACTCCGAACATGGAAGCTGTTTGAAGAATACGGATTTTATATCCCAAAGGCTATCTTACGAACGATGCATCACTTAATATCAAGTTTTATTTAATTATCTGGCTACAATTCAATTAAGAAATCTCTAAACAACTTATAGAGATCAAATTGTATTTTTACACTTTCAAATAAACTGATCATACTGCTGAATGTAAATTCTTTATTATTATTATTATATTTACTTTTTTTACATTGGAAAATCTCCTTCTAGTTATTATATTATACAGGATTTTTCAGAACTAAGGGGTTAAATATTAAAATGTAGTTTTATATGCCACAACAAACTTTTTTATTTTTGCATCGATAGAATTACACATTTTGCTCATGAGTTCTAAATTACCGACTAATAGTTTTGAGCACATTATCTCTATTTCAAAACATAGTCGTAAAATGCAGTAGATAGCTAAAAAATTCCCTTTTTTCATATTCATCTCATTTAAGTTTGGTATAAAGTTTAAAAATGGAAAATTTATTTCTTCAAACAATGACACAAGTTTGAATTACTGACATGTGCCTATAATGAAAAAAAGCATTATATTAGAATTTAAGAATCCATTAAATAAAATATATTTAATTTTACTCTAATCGGTCTAGCTTAGGGTGATATAAAATTCTGATTTATAAATAACAAAACTTTCTTGTTATGGTTAGTATTAGTCCTATAGCTGAGAAATTAATCTTTGAACAGATAAGATAAAGATTTCAGTGTGTGTGCGTCTGAAAAATGAAACACCATTAAGAAAATAAACGGTTTACAATAGAAAATTAAAGCATTTATAAGCTTTTTAACAAGTGATTTAAATGATTTTTTTTACTTTTGCTATGATAGGAATGCGTTTTCCTCCCTCCAAGATCGTGACTTTCCCACAGCCCCCCCCCTGCATTTTTTAAGCAGAAGTGCACGCATTAAAAGCGCGTTTATTTGTGACACATACTCTAGATAACAATCGCAGTGTTAAAAGCTATTTTTATTAGTACTTTAAGAAGTGCCTGTCTTCACACTGGAAAAGGATTTTTAAGGATCGTAATACTCGAAGCGATTATAATCCTAGAGGAAAACTGTTTCTTCGCCTCTCGTATTTTAAGTTATGATTTTGACGTCTTTTTAACACCTCATAAGCACTCTTCTGAAATACAAGGTGGGAAAAAACGCCAAAATAACTTATGCAAAAATCCTTTGCAAGTAGTCGGAGAGTCTTATTTACTGCTCCTTTGCACGCTATCCGTGTTTTAAGACAGTTTTAACTTCCTGTTTGGAGTGGTAATTACTCTCCGTCTACTTACATCAGATTTATGAAGTTCAAACCAATTTGCTCAAATTAGATGAAATTGAAATTTCACTGAAGTTCTAATAGATTCTTCGAATAATAAAAGCTTACCCATCTTAACCAACCCGAATTCTAACTTGACTTCTAACGACTGGTTAATTAGAGGTACTGTCACTGCCACCGATTATTCGCACTCTATAAATCTGGGCTCTAAAAATAAAAACGTGCTTGCTTTACAGATGGACTACTTAAGAAGCTTTCAGATTGGTAACTGAATAAGCTACTGTTCCGGTTTCGAATGATTTGTAGCTCCCAAAGTTGTGTTTTACTACTCCAGATAAAAAGTGCCTTAAAAAAAGCTTCTGATTGTTGTAGCTATGTTTCATTTTTGAGGTACGCGACGTACGGCTACACAGGACGTGGAATTGAAAAATGTTTTTCTCGCGTGTGTGTGTCATTTTCAATACAATACAAAAAATACATAAAAAAATCATATTCATTTCAATTTCTAACGTAAATATTGAATGTGAGATTATTTCGACCGTTTAATTCGGCGGAGGGCCAAAAAATCGTAGCCATTGAGCTGACCAGAATGGCATTTGACATAAAGAAGTAATTGATCTGCAATAAACTGGAAGTTAAGAGCTTCTGTTAAACAAACACTCTTCATATAAATCAAACCATTTTTCATTCAAGAATTAGTTCTCTCAAGTACTCTTTGAATAGCAACGTTTTCCAAAAGTTACGTGCCCTGTCAAAGCTCGAGTGGGACACAATATGTTTCTACAGACCGTATGATTGGGAACTATGAATATAGTTTGGTATTAAAAATAGGAAGGGAGGAGGGAAAAAAAGTCGAAGGAATTCAATAGAGACCCATAATTCTTCTCCTCTTGCTGGGTGTCTAAATGTTGCCCCTGAAATTCGAAGGGTACGAAGCACCGTCTGTTATAATGCCCTTAGCAGGCAAAGATGTCCTCACACCTAAAAAAAATCAACCCATGCAAAGTGGGGAAAAAGAGGCGTGGAGTTCAATTTAGATTTTTATATAATCAATAAAATTCGTGGAGGTAACATGCACGAAAAAAGTCATCCAAGCTTTACAATTATTTGTATTTCATCGTTCCCTTTTTCATACATACAGTTTATGTGAATGTGTGTTGCTCCCCTCAATGGAGGAGGCATGGATTTCTAAGACCCTTTACCCCTCACAGTAAAGTGGGGAATAGTAATCCCCAGGCGAAACGGCTACGTTTGTGATTGGTTAGGAGCGACTTTCAATACCATTGGTGTATTTATCTATTCACCTTCCCCCATATTACGTCTGGTTCTCCGAGCTTTCTATTGTCAGACACGGGGCAGCGATAGGAGACGTAACAGCTTTCATGCTAATAACGCATTTCTCGTTTTGCTTTCTGTGATTCCCTCTCCTTCATCTGCTTTTTTTTTAATGTTACGAAACTATTTTGAAACTTTTCATGCAATGTTTTGATTTTTTTTCTATTCCTTTTGTAATCGAAAATTTGAACAGATGCATTACGAGTGATGAAAAAAAAAAAAAAAATTTAAGTGGAGCATAAAATTATGAATTAGCTAATTTGCATGAAAGAATTGTTAAAATTTTGCTACAAGCAAATAAATTATTAAAAAACATGCCTAAATGTTTTTACAATTTCTTTTCCAAATAATTTTTTAAAAAATAAAGGAAGTGCAAGTGATGAGTATTTTTAAATGCTTATTTATGACTTGATTATTTTTAAAAAAGCAAAATAAATTTTAAAAACTGCTTCATTACAGTTTTGTAGATTCACAACATAAAACAATTTCAAAGATCATTGACTGAATCTATTATAATGCTTATATTTTGCTTTCTGTGATTCCCTCTCCTTCATCTGCTTTTTTTTAATGTTACAAAACTATTTTGAAACTTTTCCTACAATGTTTTGATTTTTTTTTCTATTCCTTTTTCTATCGAGAATTTGAACAGAGGCATTACATGATGAAATAATACGTTACATGATGACTACAGATGCATTTTACAAAACGATGAAAAAAATTATTAGAACATAAAATTATGAATTAGCTAATTTGCATGAAAGAATTGTCAAAATTTTGCTTACAAGCAGATAAATTATTAAAAACCTGACTATATGTTTTTATGACTTCAGTTTGAAATATTTTTTGCAATTGATGAGTAATTTACAAATGCTTATTTATGACTTGATTATTATTTTTTAAAAAAAAAATAATTTTTTAAAAATTCTTCATTGCAATTTTGTCGATTCACAATTTTAAAGATCAGATAAGGAAACTATTATATTAGATAACTATAAAATAAAGGAAATTCTTTTAAATTTTAGGAATAATATTACACGGTTATTTAAAGGTATGCTCATTATTAACCCTTACTTTAATCAAATTTTTTATTTTTTTTTTACTAATGTACTACAAAAAAAATTTAATGAAGAATTTTATTAGTCTCCACTCAGCTAATATAAGAAGCATTTTTTACTCACTCCGTCTTATCTTAATTAATTTATTTTACAAGAAAGTGAAAAAAAGAATTGTTTTCGTTCCATCTTTAGAGAAATATCGAACTACAACAAGTTCATAAAATAGCGGAAATTCCGAGGATCGGGAGGTTGTATTCAATGATATATATATAAAAAAATCTCCCAACCCAGAGGGGTGAGATTAGGGTAGGGGGTATTAAAAACACTTTAAGAGATGGGAGGCATTGATCTGTGAAAGAGGGAGGGCTTGGTGCTTCAGATTTGTCGAAGGTTAGCTATGGTTCACAGGACATATGGTGGAAAATGAACATTTTTCTTTTTATTTCCAATATGACAGATTTCAGTCCAGATGAAATTCGTTATTAAACGTAATTTTGCATTGGAGCAAAACGGTTGTAAATGCAAGGATTTCTTTCAAATCTACATTTATAGAAAAAAATGCATATTAACTTAAATAATTTTGTTATTAATCCGAGGGATATTGATGAAATGAAATTGGACATTACAAAGGCGTAAAGATATTGTTTACAGAATTAATACACATTGGAAAAACTGAAGTTGATGCACATTGAAAAAATTGAAGACAATGCACATTGAAAAAATTGAAATAATACACATTGGGAAAATTGAAATTAATACGCATTGAAAAAATTGAAATCAATAAAAATTAATGAAACCTCTTATTAACTAACTTATTTTCTGTTTTAAACAAAGTTGCAGTGCAAATAAAAGTTAATATTACAATTATCATCCAATAAAAATTAATTTTATAAGGCCTCGTAAGATGTTGTAACAGTCACACAGTAGAAGATATTGTGATATCATACTAATTTGCACAATAGCATGCAAATTAGTATGATATCACAACATAAGATTTAATACTTTATCAATCAAGGGAAGGAATTTTAGTTTTTATTTAAATGCTTAATTTTGAATCTAAATTTAACTTACGGCTAATTTGTAATGCCTAATAACTCTTAATTAGATAAAAATACGTTTCTTGATAAAAAAAATAATAAATTCATAAATTCACTTTTATTTTATTATCTGGATTTCACAAGTTTTTCTAGAAAAAACACAAAATGATTAAACGAGTGACTCTAAATTAACATAAAAATTTGATTACTTTGAACAAAAGCCCTGTAGTAGGTTTAACATAAGTTTAACCTTTAATAATGTTTAAATGCCAATTTTTCATCGCACAAAACGCATTTTTGATGAATGGCATTTGAAACTGTAGGATGACTGCAACATTTTCTACAAATGAAACGAAATAACCATTTTGTCAATTAATTATTTTAATTATTCAAATCTGAATCTCGATTACCAGTTAACAATTCAGCCTTGTGTTTTTAATTCTTTTAACAAAAGAAAGAGACGGGTAAATGTTTGGTGCCCTAATTCTATTATAATTACTATCGTAATCTCGGCACCATCTATGGGGTTTAACGTTGTGCTCCGAATGGAACCAAAAGCTGCAGTAATTACTTTCGGTGACTAACATTTGAGCCAAAGCATTCAAAATTCGATACAAGAATCGTACCACCTAGAGCAGCTAATTACTTAATCGATAAAACGAGAAAAGACATTATCCTGTTGGTGGTCTCAAAATCCTACTGCAGCTCTGTTCTCCACCATCAATAACAGATAACAAAGGGGCGATAGAATTTGCCTTGTGCCCTAAATCACGTTGTCGCCGTAGATTTTTCTTTAAAATCGTGAATATAATGACACTCCAAGATAACTTTAGTTATTTTTCACGTTGATTTCTCGTAACTATGTTTGAGTTCGCATATCCTTTTTTTATTATTTCCTTATCCCCTGGAAAAAGCAGGGGAAAAAAGAGCACTTTTAAAGTTTTGAGGCGGTTTTAGATAGGGGAAGGGAGAACTAGAAGAGCATTAAGAATCATGAAAGCTTTTGTCGTGTAAATCAGCTCCCAAAAGAATTCGAGAAGTAATGTCATTTCCATCGTAATAATGTTGGCCATTAATCAAAGTTCTCATCTTCATGCGGTATTTTTGAAAATTCATGGCTTCTGAAAGATAATTTATTACAACTCATCTGTTTACATTGGATATTTCCTGATCTTTTCTTACTGCAACACACAGTTTAGTTAAATGCGAAATTTGAGGCTCAGTAAACTGCTCTGAATGCAAAATAAAGAGCAAAAGAAGGCAAAGGCCTTATAGTGCACAAAACATTATTATTTTCTTTAAAATAAAAATGCAGCTGTATTAGGAATAGCTGATTTTACTCATTCGCACATTTACTAAATTATAATTTAAAATATTTAATATGATAATCCAAAAACAAGAAAGGATATACTGCAAATAGAAAAGAAACTGAGATATTTATTGCCGTAATTGTTTACATATTTAATTGTAAACCTATAGTTACTTTACATATATTAGAGGTAGGTATCTATTTTTAATCTGAAAAATGTCTTAAACGATATAAAGAATTAAATTTTATACTGTGTGTGACGATAAGTGTAATATTGAAAAAAATTACGGAACCTAAATTCCAATAAATTCCTGATTCTGTTAGTCATATTTAGAAAAACATTTTTTGCACTAATATCTAAAAAAATGACTTCCTTCTATAACTGAAATTAATGAAATTATTAATTTTTGAATATCACTATTATAGATAGTTTTAAAAATTGGCTTCAGGGGGAGGGGTCCAGAACCCTATTACCTGGTTGTGGGGAAATTAAAATTATACTCGAATGGTTGGTTATCAGTTTGAGATTTCCTTTCATTGCATGATATAAAGTATCGTATCTTGTATTGTTTGGGTCAATAATTTGGTTAGCTAGGTGCTCCCTATACTCTATTATTGCCTTTAATTTTACTTCTTTTAATGGCCTACACCTGTTAGTCACAAGTTAAAAAAATTTCAATTCAATAAAAAAATTAAATAGGAAATATATTGGATTTTTTAATTTTTGTTTTATTTCGGCAGTTTTTTTTTCTTTGTCAAGAGAGTTTAACATATATAAATAAACTGATGTATTCAAAAACCCTTCCTTCTGAGAGGCGATTATTCGCATTTCATACCAAAAAAATGACTAACATTATCTTGCATTCATTTTTTTGACAAAAGTCTCCTAAATTTAGGCAGATGGGTATAAATAATCCAGAAAAACAATATTGGGAATAATTAAATAATTTAATTAAAATTAATTGTTTAACTATTAGATTGATTTTTTAAGAAAAATATTTTGAATTCAAAATTATAATAAGCAAAATTATAATATTTTTAAATCAATAATAAGTCATATTTTTATTTATAATTGCAATATTTTTAAATCAAAGTCAAATTATGCCAAATTAATTGTAAATAAAGCAGAAAAGATTAAGATTCTAGCATAAATTCTAATAGAATATTCGGTCAATATCATGCATTTATTTATAAATCTTAAAGATAAAAAGATTTTCGAAGCCATTGACCCAATTTTTATCTAACTGTATTGATTTTAAATCGAATTTTAAACCTAATAATCCGAGCTAATTTGAAAACGTTCGTAAACTAAAAACTCTCTTGCCAATTATCTGCATGTAATCAAGCTTATGAATTCTTTTGATTTGATTCATAACCTTGATAATTATTATTAATAATCAGTTAGAATTCATAAATTTGATTCAAGCAAATCAAATTTATGAATTCTAATTTTTAGGCCAACAATTCTATCATTTTAAATGCAAGATATGATAAGAGATAATAAATCCAAAGAATCTGAAAACTATTTCTTAAAGGATATCTTTAAAACAAATCTTCGCTCTTTGCGTTAATTTTTTTTGATTTGAAGAAATTGCGTAAAAATTTGAATTATTAATGCTGATATCTCCTCTCTTTATAGTTGACTTAAGATTTTATATATTTAAAACTTTTAATGATTGTATCTGTTCATTGTTATTTATATGGTTCTTCTAAGATTTTCATAATTCATTTACTCATTTATCAGATTAACTATTTTTGATATACAACTGATTTGAGCTGTTTAATCTAGCTATTTGCTGCATTCTTTAGTTTTTGTTTCATAAAGAGGCCCTTCGAATGAATTTTGCCTGACATTATGAATCGTACTCCATGTATGCGAAAGAAGGATGTTGAGATTTAGCACACATTTATTGAGAGGAAATTTACATACAATGCATTTTTCTCGTTTTCCGAAAGGCGACGCAAAAAAAAAAAAAAAAAAAAAGATTGAGGGGGTGGAAGGGAAAAAACTTGCTGGAAAAGAACGTTTTGTAGTCGTTTCTTTCTTTCTTCTTTTTTCAACTTTTTTCCCTTCTCTGCAGTAGCAGAACAGGAGAGAAGACACGCAAAGGAAAATACTGCGCGAACGAAAGGAAAAAATAAACAGCTGAAATTCGGAAGGAAGCCAGGAAAGATGCGAGGCCGAAAAAAGAGGAAGAAAGGAAGAAGTAATAGCGAAAAAAAAAAAAATCTGAGTTAGGCGAAAGAATTACCAAAGAAATGTGTACGAAGCAAACAAACAAACACTGCGTAGGCAATGAAAAAAGAAAAAAATCGGAGGAAAAAAGCTGGCAAGAGATTTTCTCTGCTTTTCTTTGACGAGAGAGGATGGGGGAGAAAGGAGTCTACATGTCTAGTTAAGAATGCATTTGGGAGGTATTTTAGCTGTTTCGATCCGTTTGATTGATGACACTTCGGGACAAAGGCGAATAATCAATCAAAAGTACTGTCACCACTCTTCAGAGATTTTAGATAAGTTAAACTCGTATGAAAACAAATTCGGACATTTCTTCAACGATTGGTTCGGACATGAACATTGTTATAGTAACTTTAATATTCTATAAAGTATTCGATACATTATTTAAAATAATTTTTTTTTCATAAATTTGGTTGATATTCTATTCTTCACTTGGTTGATGAATTAAAAATATAGACTGTTTAAAATATATTTTATGCTTTTAGTATTTTAAAATAGATCAAATCAATCGAAAGTACTGTCACCACTCTTCAAAGAATTTAGATAAGTTAATTGGTATGAAAAAAAAATCAGACAGTTGGTTCGGATATAAACATTGTTATAGTAACTTTAATATACTGAAAAGAATTCAATGCATAATTAAATGTACCGAAATTAAAATAATTTTTCATAAATATGGCTATAATTCTCTTCTTGGCTTTTCAATTGAAAACATCGGTGTTTTTTATATACATTTTATGCTTTTATTTTTATAAAATTTAAATAGATAATTTTACGTTAAAGCAGATTGCATTTAGATGTAATATTCTAGATATAAATTGTTAATAACAATAAAAAAGTTGAAGCAAAATTATAAATGCTGCTTTTAGATGTAAAATGTAATCATAAATCAAAATATGTACATACAACATGTAAATTAATAGAGAAGTTAAAATATTATATGAAGATAATTAAATAATTTGCTCAGAATCATGTAAAAACTTTATTACAAGTATCGTTAGAAACCAAAATAGTAAGTATTAAGCTTCACCATGAATCGCATTTTTCTTTCAACGATTACTGTATTTACTTTCTAGTTGCTGAGAAAGATTATTGATTACAACCAATTTTACCTTCCCGGAAAAAAATCGATAGTGCAATGAGAAAACAGCTTCCCAACAATTTTGTTAATTTAATTCAATTTATATTTTGAGTAAAATAAATTGTTGAATTATTTATTAAAAAAACAGTTGATAATATTTTTTGTGATAAATTTTCTCTTCATATATGTCCACAGTTTTCCTTGACAACCATAAATCTTCACACACATAATTTACTCAGTTTTATTTATTTCCATTTAGCTATTTTCAACAAAAGCGGTGAAAAATTGAATTAATTTTTTCTTCATTTTTATTCGAAACTAGGAAGTCGTTAGCTACTTTCTAGGAAGCGATTGATTTATTTTACATCGATCTGTTTCGAATTTATAGCCGGGTATTCTTTATTTTCTTCCTATGCCAGAGAATTTCATTTTTACCTGGCTTTTTCCATGTACATAAATATGAATCTATATACATATATGTTTAATATGAGTGTATGCATGTATGTGTTTAATTTTCAATTTCGAAGTCTTCTTTTATGGGTAAAGGGCGAGGCGTATTATCAATCAAAAAAGGACTGACACATTTACCGATAAAATGCATTATTTTTGGTCGGCCTGAAGTATTTGGACGCTGTGCAGATCGATAAAGGAACTTTTTCAAAAGGAGTTCCTTAATTTCAGAGCAGATTTGACAACTCATCTAATTAAGCTTGTGAAGGAAAACAGTGAATAATGTGGCTTCAACAAAATTTGATTTTTCATAATGGAGAGATTTTTGTCTGATTCAACCAGAAAAAGACTGTAGCAAACTTTCTTTTATAAAATTCTATTGATCTAAGACGTAAAACACAATTTTTATAAACTATTTTAGTTGATCAAAATGCACATAAAATATGCTAGACTTCTAAGAAAATTCTGAAATATTTTTCAATTTCACTCGAAAATTCTTACTTGTCTTTTGTTTCGTACATCGTAAAAATATTTTATATTGATATGTAATTGATTGAAACATATTTTACTGCTTTATATTATTGCTTCAAGAAGTTGTTTCTATCTCCTAGAGATTATTTCAAAAAATTAGATGCTTTTTCGATTCAGAATAACTGCTCGAAAACTATTATGTAACAGATGCATTTATAATAATAAACTTGATGTATATGCAATACAAGTGAAATAGTGGCTGACCGATTTTATAATGTAAATAGTAATTTCTATTTTACTTTCTTTAAAAACAAAAATATAAAAGAAAACAGTAGTATAAATATAAAAAAAGTGGAAATTAGAAGCCTATTAACTAACATAATAAAAAAAAAGTTACCGTTTTAATAAAACAAGCATAAATGAGTGAGTTTAAAGATTATTATACTGTAAAGACTAAATTGGAGAGTAATAAAAAATATGGCTTACGCGAAAATGAACTGTATGAAAATAAAGTTGGTTTTTGTGAAGTAAAAAAATATAAAAAAAAACCTTGCAAATTTATGAATTAAATTAATTTATGAATTTAAAAGTGATAAGTATACTGAATAGTGATAATCCAGGTCAAATTGGTCAAATGTTTATGTTCTTCTAAAGAATATTTTAAAAAGTAAAACAATAATTTTGTTTACTTCCATACATTTTACTTTACCAAAAACTCATAATTTCACCCGGAAATAATTTTATATATTAACCTAATTTACTTAAAGTAGCTATCACTTTACCAATTTTAATAATAAAATAATTGATTTTTTTATTGTATGTGTCAGAGCATTCCGATTGTTTTTACTAAATATGAATAATATACCTGGGGAACAAAATAAAAATTTTACTTCGCAATTTTGTCAGCAATTACACGTTTCTGGATTCATAAAGCATAACAATTAATTTTACGAAATATATTGTTGGTTTCATAAAGCATAAAAAACAATTCTTTATTTCCTTTAAAGCATTTTTCCAAGTGGAAGTTAATGAAAATATAGCATACAAAAAAAAAAAAAACTTTGTTTTTACAACTGTCAATTTCTCTCTCTCTCTCAAAAAAAAGTTTATTTTGATTAATAATTTAGGGCAATACACCTTCAAAAATCTCTTCAAAGTATATCCGAATTACTAATAAAAATAGTAAAAAAATATCAACTAATATCAATTAAACATTTTCCTTCTTATTTACCATCATTTTTAGATAGGTACACTTTTTTTAATGAATAAGTTTCAACGTTTTAATGTATTCAATAAAATGCGGCCAACATAAATATATTTTGAATCACATTTTTTTTTTTTTTTTGAAAATGGTCTACATTTCTTTACTCATAAATTTGATTTTTAGATATCCTGTGAAAAAAATTGTTGCAATATTCTTTATGTCAGTTATTCAAAACTTTATGATTTAAATAATCTAAGTAAAAATCTAATAAGTAATATTATTATCATCAATGGCATAAACGACTCTGGTAAATTGCATTATTCGGTTTTCTTTCTCATGTCTCATAGAGCGTGTATGTGTGTTTAAATATAATTCACTGAAATACTTGTTTGTTCAGATGCAATTTCAAAATCGAATGCTAACTTGGTTTCTGGATCAGGAATTTTTTAGTTTTTTGTGAAGGAAAATTGATATTAGGTAATTTATAAACATGATATCTCCATCGTCGGTATTAACATGTATCACATTTTAGTGCTCTTAACAGCTGATGCAATTACATAATTGTAAAATACCAGCTGTGCTGTTAACCTCACACAACTTTAAACATTGTTGCGCGCTCTTGAATGCAATTTCCTTCTGGAATGTGTTTCAATTTAACACGACTTCTGTCCATGAATTCCCGAACACCGTCCTCCCCTCACGAATCCTTTTATGACATACTCATTCCGTTAACTACTGGTATATCTTGTATCTATTGACCATTTACAACAGCGGTAATGGAGATAGTTACGCTATTCTTTTTATTTCCCATTACGTTTAATTTCTTTATTTATAACATTCTTCACCTCGGTTTGAAAATTGTACAAATAATCGAGATAATTTCAAAACTGAATCTGAGTAAATTATGTCGGGTAGCAATATTATCGAAGACAAGAAATTTCTCGAAGCGTGGCGAGATTTTTCTCTCATCCGTCACTCTAAAATGCGATTCTCTCGTTTAAGGCGTGGTGGAACCGGATGCTAAAAGCTTTCCCTTCCAGCATCAACTAAATAGGTTTACAAGAAATCAGATACGAAATTAAACAGCATGGGCGGTACTCCGATTTGGTATGTAATAATAATACGTTTGGTCTGTATCTACGTTAATCCTGATAACCTTATCGAATGAAACTTTAATCGCAATCTAAAATTTCTTTCCCAGACTATGATAAATGCTGGGGACCACCTGAATTGCAAGATAGTGTAAAATAGGAGCGACTACCAAAATATTCGCTGCTAATTTTTATCCCGTTCGAAGGTGTGACCGGAACATAATGATATAGGTACGTATTCCTAAAAAGAGATTATTTTAGAAACTTTTCCCGGGATATTACAAATTGTGGGTCAATAACAGTGTTCCATCAGATAACTCATCAGATCCTCAGCGAACTCGGATTTGATGAAATAAATGCCCACGTAAAGTGAGAACGCCCTTTAAATTAAAGGATTATTACGTTAGTAACAGTTTTTTGTATGGGTCAGGGCAGTTAATTCTTGCATAATACTGAATTTCTCCAAAAACAACTTTGATATTAATGGGTGTTTAGATTGGGCGTAATTTCTGGTTCAGAACACACAGGTTGATGTTTTCACAAGCAAAGATGAAACATTTAAATTATGATAAATCGAATCTACCTCTAATAAATAACTTCCAATTTGTTGAGATATGAAAGATGATTAGGCTATTAATTTCGGTCCATGTTTGAAGAAAAGATTACAAATTCAATTTTTATCTAAGAACTACGGAATAATGAATTGGCTTTAAGCACCAAATGTAGACCTAGTTGCGTTATTTTATTTAGTGAATCATTAAATCATCAATAAATAAGCTAAGCATACATTTGAAATCAAGTTTTTGAGACATACATTTAAGTAAAGCCGATGACCTCTGTCTGCCCAGCACACGACTGTCAATTATTATTTTGTTTAGTAATACAAAGGGGTAGGGGAAATAAAGGGAAAATTTTTAGTTATATATCCAAATTTTTATTTTATACCTAAACCGGCAATTGTTCAGTCCACTTTACTGAGCAAAAGCACCCAGGTTGATGAAGAGTATATTTTACTTCTTCAGCAGTGAATAATAATTTTCCATGATGTTTCTGAGTGTGAATAATGCTGATATATAGGCGGGCTTTCTTAATCGTTTTTCTTGATCTATCGTTTCTTTTTGATTGGTGTTTGGACAACAGAAAAGAGAAGAAATCCCTCCTTCTGCGACGCAATTGCGTTTTTCCGCTCAGCGGATATCCATCCATCTCTTTCTCACGCTTCTAAGTCCGTATGAGAGGATAGCCTCCACCCTGGGTGAAGGATCAAACGGGTTTTGGCTAAGCGCGGCAGGGAAATAGAGTAAAAAATTCATCCCGCTGAGCCATCAGCAACGATGACTCACATCACAGCATGGCTGGTGAGACAAATATGGATTTTGTTTTCCAAGGGATGCGTGAATACCATAAATCCCTAAAAAAATCCCTTAAAATGGTTCGCATTTAATACAAAACGATATAAGAAAATGTCGAGTACCCACTCAAAAACTTCATAGTAATCGTTCACTTATCCATTAAACCTCTAAGACTTCTCATAATAATTAAGAAGTCTGATTACTTAAAATGTAAATAAAAATTATTTTAAAAAAGGCGTCGAATATGAAAAGGTAAAGGGAAACTAAAAGTATACATGCCGATGAAGCTGATATACGGCTATAATCATATTGTAATAGACATATAATTTATTATAACGATAATAAATGAATGCAACTGAGAAAAATAATGCATGCATTATGCAGGAATTACTTATAATTTATTATGTAGGAAAAAATAGTTTGCAATCAGTGAACCATAGTCTATGCCAGATTTTTGTTATTTGTGGAATTTTGCGATTTATGTAAAGTTTACAAGAATATGAAATTCAAAAGATTAAATCTATTTCCTGTATTTTCATTTTAGCCAAAAAATATAGATTATTCATATTTTGCTGAACTTCATTTTGTAACCAAAGCCTTGTAGCTATAGCCTTATTTATATTTATTGTTATATTTATTTGTAGATTAAAAATGCTACTCGTAGTTTAAATAATCACACCGCAATTGTTAAAGTTAACAATTTTCACTTAAGATAATTGAATCTCACTTTAAAGTTAAATAGACTGTTTTTGTTTAAAATACAAGTTCAGATTTTATCATGCCAGAACATGATGTTGTTTTTGAGATGAGGTTTTTGGCATCAACAAAAATTCGTTGGCGAAAAAAAAAGATTTTACTATCTGCACGAGCACCTCACAAAATCAGCTTTAAATAACGCGTTGCCGTTGCATTTGCAAAATCTCTGATAAGAAACAAGTTAATTACTACGGCAAATAAAACCTAGAAAAGTGTAATTTTTAGCACGTGATTATATGAAATGAAATAAATAGTAAATGTGATATTTTTTTAGCAATAAATGCAAAAAAAAAGTTTTTTTGCAATACTAAAATTACTAATTCAATGAAACAATTAAAATGAATAAAAATATAATTTAACTTGCACGCGCCCGTGGTGCTTGGCCGTTCAAGAAATTATGTTCTAACATGATACATTGAAATATGCATAGCAGACTTCATTTTAATATTTATTTATTTATTTAGCATTAGACTTACATATAATTCTGGAAAATCCAAGCTGAAGCAGTTTACTTTCCATCACAAGTCTAATTTTTTCTAGCTCCATTTGTTTAATTTTCGTTATTAGAATAGTATTGCCTCGGGAATAAGTCAATATGTAACAATACATCCACTTATTCACTTGGTATGGGCCTTTTTCCTAACAATTGCTCTCATTTGGGCCATTTTTCTGCAAGGTGCGTTCATCGTTGCAGTGTCAGCTATGAATATTATATGAATCATAGATTCTCAGAGGCAGCTGGGTCGGCCCCCTTCTCCCACCAGTCCAACCTGACCCTTGGTCGGATGAGGATTAAATTTGATGGATTGATGCAAGAGCTCTGAGGACATTTCAAATTCGAATAGTATGGAAATTTTTGTGGGTCTGGAGAATAGAAAATGAGGTTAAAGTTCCAGATCCAATAGAAATATTGCTCCTATTGAATTTCCATTATCAAACGTTCTGGCAGTACAGGTTACTTTTTATCGAATTTCGAAGAGGAATTATTACCATTCCACTTTCACGCAGAAGTCTTACTTCTTCCTCCCTCCTATTGGGGGTTTCGAAACCATATTATGTCAGTCGTGATCTCCTGAATAATAAAAATAAAGTATTGAATCGGAAGTCTAAAGGGGAGTACATTAGTGCTGAGAACTTGAAAATCTGCTCTGCTCAAATCTCATGAGATTTTTCGGCTGTTTCTTTATAGTTATTTTTATTTTTAGAGAACAAGTTGGGAATATCTTGTTCAACTTTCAGAATGAAGAAAAAGGAGGTTATTAATTTGTGGTTTGTTAGCAAAGTAGTTCACTTTAAAAACACAAATTACTTAAAATCTCTAAAGTTCCAGAACTTTAAAGTATTTTTTATTTAAAAATAAAGAATGCTGACTGGTTTGGATTTTTATAAATGTTTGTAAAGAGAATTAAACTAAAATGAAAATTTAGTTTAATTACAATTGGTGATTTAAAAAGGTGTACAACGTATCTTACGGTATTTTTTAAACGGTGTTTAAATGTATCTTACAATTGGTGATTTAAAACGGAAAAAAAGACGCTTTTTCAATCACTAAAATAATATTGTCTTACTATTTTCAAGAATCACAAACTATTTAAAAATGTTTTTTGAAACCTATATTTTTAAATCTCTTGAATTTTTGTATTTGTTTGATAATATAATGTTTAAATTTTAATTGCTATGCCGAAATAGAATAATCACCCGACGAACCTTTTCTGTCCAATTATTATTATTACAACATGAGCAAAGATTAATAATTCTGAAGCGATTTTGATGACTTTGCTTATAAGTAAGGTCTCGTCCACTTCTTTTTTTAAAATCATTTATTGAATCAAAATTAAGAAAAGTTAGAAAAAGTATGATTATATGATCATAGAAAAATATTTCGTGCTCAAAAGCTCTGTTTTTCCCCCAAATTTTATTATTGATTTCAGAAAATAATAAATTAATTAACGAAAATACATGAAATTTAAAAACAACAATATCTACAACATTCTTTGGTAACAGTTAAATTTTTTTAAAGCTTCCTTACAAATTTTGTGGATTTATTATCTGTTTGTAATTGTTATCCTTCCTAAGAAAAATAAAAGACATGGCAGCATTTTATAATAACGCATACTAGAAATGGTGATTAACTATACTAGTAAACAATGAGTTTATCATTGTAAATTTTGTTTTGATATTATACATCATTATGATCACCCAAGTGAACTGAATTCCAAATGTCGTGTATATTTATGTAAAATTGATATAGTAATATTCGAGCTTTAAGGAAAACATTGTAGCTATAATTTATTATTTCCTGTCAGTTGATAGCAACATAAATTATTCACCCTAACCGCTGACGTGCTGTCCATGTCGCAGTTGTCGGTATTGTTAAGAAAGATGTCACCACTCTCACCCAATCTATTTGCTGTAAAATTCTAAGTAATGTGACGTGAATGAAATAAAATAACTCTCAGGTGCTGCTGATAAACTAAATGGGCTGACGATAGAAAAAAAAAACTTTCAGTGAGCTACTGTGAAACCTGCAACAAAGCACCAAACGAAACAAATGTTTGCAATGTCGCAAAGTCGCCCATCATAGATAAATCTTGCGCGAGAAAAGGCATAGGTAGGGGAAAGAGGAATAGAAGTTACAAGAAGGTTAGAGGGGGAGGAAGATGAAGAGAGAAATCAGCACCAAACAGTAGCGAACTCATGTTTATCTCAGCATTCCATAAATTTGGCTGTCTCCACCTATGTCGAATGGAGAAGGAATGATATCACCAGAGGGGCCAGATATGCATGCTGGGGCATTTATTTAAAGATCAACAAAAGGTATACCTGTTTCAGAATTCCAAAATTGGAAAGATTCTTCCAGTCTTTTAAATGAGACTTTTATTCTAAAGAATCATTCGAAATGCTTAGAAATCTAAACGTTTTAAAATCAATTATATGTATATGTATATGTATTGATTATTGTCCTAGAAGAGGATTTCCAAAGTTTACTAAAGGAAAGGAGAATCATTACATTTTTATATTTGGTCTTAGTTTTGGGAGAAAATTTATTTGGAAAATAAGTTTTTAGTAAAAGTTTTTTTTATTGTTTGTTATATCAATTTTGCTCAATTTTTATTGTTAAAAAATTTGTAGTTTTTTTTTCTTTCTCAGATTTTGTAATAATAAAATTAATGAATAAAATTTGGAACTAAGAAAAAATTTAATATTTATCATAGAATAGTTGCTCATATATGTGAAAGCCAAAAAATTATTATCTTGGTGATTTTTTCCCCGAGTGCATTTAAATACTTCATCTTACATAAAGTTATACGAACGAGAAATTGCTTATGAAAACCGAATTAAAAATATATATAGGTACCATAGGGTAGTATTTCATGTAAGTGAAAGAGAAACAAGTAATTAAAAAAACTTTTTATTTTAGTTACTATTTATTAAATAATTACTATTAATATAATTAATTTATCAAAAGACTATTGATTTTCGCACTAATTGAACTCGCATTCATCACAGTCACGTGAAAAACATTGAAATCCTTACATTTTACCGATTGAGCTTCTGCTTGTTTAATTCAACTTTCATTACAAACTGCTTAGAACTCTATTTACAATACTAAAAATTAATTAAATTTTATTTAAGAAATTAATATTTGAAAAAAATTGTATTAATATCGAAAGTCATCCACTATAAGTTTTAAAAAATGTATTTGAACTTGGATGAATAAAAAGTATTTTATTAAAGATTGAATTGTGGATGAATAAAAAGCATTTTATTAAAGATTGAAGATTTGAACAAAATATATATAGGAAGAATGTGAACTAATAGTAGGAATTGAAAAATCATTATCTTGATGTTTTCTTTGATTGCAATTCAGCGTTTCATATTACATAGAATGTTGAGAATTTCTGTAATTACTTAAGAAAACCGAATTAAAAATTATTATTATTAAATGTATGAAAAATTTGATATATATGATTAATTGTTTCAATAAATATTTCTACTTTTTCAATTTAATAAATTTCGAGATTTAAAAATCCAGATTCAACTAATTCATACATTTTGAATTACCATCCATATCAGTAGCTTCTATATGAAAAAATGGCTTAACACATTTAAATTATATAAAAAGGAAAAATATTAAATATTATGAGTTAAGGTATTTATTACTAATAACCTCATCCTAAAATCTAACAACTGTTTTCGAACAACCCAAATTTTTTTATATCGAGTTTTTTGGAACATTTCGAACCGTGAGTTCTTACGGCATAGCCAAATATGAATTACATTCCAAGAACTTTGTGGTAGGCATAATTCATAATTTTACGTCATGGAAACTATGCAATATTTAAAATATATATTTTAATACTATGAACCATGCATTTATTATAATATTCTTTTAATTCTTGTATATAAATCAAATCTTAATATTTCCTGCAATTACAGGGAAATACATTCCTTGTTTAGTTGGATTTTTACTAAGCTTTATGATTCGTAATCATTAAATAATTGTTTCCTTTTTGATTTCAATAGAAAATGAAATCATATAATTTTAATAGGTAATAAATTATAGTATTATTCAATAAGCTTATCTTTTTAATTATTTCTATGAATTTAGTCATAATTAATTTTTTAGTATACGATAACATAATTTTTCAAAATTAAAAAAGACAATAAATATGTAATGAGCTCACATTTTAGTTTTTATTAAAAGTTAAAAAGATTAAAATCATTTACAATATATTACACTTATTTTTTCATTTTACATTTCATACCTACTTTAGTAACTATTTAAGAACGCTTCAATCAAAATTTACATTTTACAGAATAAGTTGACGTATACATCTCTTTGTTTCCAAAATTGTTTTCAAAATTTTGTACATACAAACGCAATTTTTTACTCGAATTTCTTTTAAAGTTTACCTTATAAAAAGTTTATCATACAATATGAGTACAAGTTATGTACATTTAAATCTCAATAAAAATTATTTATCAATTTTTAAATTTATTTATAATTTATTAGTTAGTTAATAACGGTTGAATGAGCTCTTTCTATTTCATCTAATTTTTTTTATCTAATAATGAAAACAAATGATCAAAGTTTGTTAGAGAATGAAAAATAATTTTCAAATACATATCTTTTTATAACTTCATGTATATAAATCTGGTGGTCAGGAACTCTACCTATTTCAATTTAATGCCAGTCCCTCCTAAAATGGGATATAATTTCGGGACTTACATGAATGAAATAGCCCGTTGGACGTTGATATGAAGTAGCCGTAGGGCAACAGCTCTGGGCCGGTAAAAGGTAACGTAGCTCGTCCGTCAATACGGGAAGTCAGAACTATGGAAGGAGGACCGGTGATTTATTGGAAAAGCCTTAAAAGCACATTCACGTCAGAGCGAGAGAAATAGCTTTGAAAAACTGATACAGACTTCGCAAAAAGTTATCGAAAACTTTCAAATCCAATATTGGGAAGTTACTTATCTTCCTCTAATACTGCTCAATGATCAATCCTGTTTCTTATTTTGGACAAATTAAACAGGAAGCGCGTTTTATATCCCCCTCATTTAAAATTGTTTTTTTTTTTCTTTGTTTGCGACTTCCGAAGGCACATAATGTTTTTTGTGACATTAAAACGATTTACGATTTTTTTTTATTCTTTCTTTTATCAGAAAAAGGGAAAAAGTTTCATTTTTAGGTTTTTGTTAAATTCACCTCCTAAACTTTGTCTTTTACTGTTTTCATACATAAACAGGCATTTTGAATATAGATTTTTCATTTGATATTTTAAAGAAAGAGAGTTAAAAGGAATATTTTACTTTTAAAGTTCCTTTCATTATTATTGATTTAATTTTTGATTTTTCGCGGAAAATTTCTCTTTCTTTTTGAGAAAAATTTAAATAAAGAAAAATATTGAATATAAAATCTGGTTTTTAATGACAATTTTACTGTATTAAAATTTAAAAATTATTAATTTATTTTAACTTATTGATTTAGATGTCGAATATTTAGTGTTAAATAAATCAACAAAATTATTGAAGAGTTGTTTAATTATGTATTAATTGAAATGCTATTCTTTACTATTCAAAATGCTGCCAAAGGCTAAAATATGTTTACCCATATGTCCATCCTTTTCCTTTGAAATATCAATTAAACTTTTCTATCGTGCTAGAACGTGCAAAATGCATTAATTTATCATTGATCAATTGAACACCATTTTAAAGAGAATGTTGTTGTTTTTTTAAAGAAAGAAACTTGTAAGGGGGAAAAAGTAAAAAGAAACAAAAAGTACAAAATTACAGGTTTGGGATTATAATAGTCTTGTTTACAGTCAGCTTAAATATCTCGAAACAACAAACGTTAAACCATATCACAATCATTGTATTGAGAGGAATTTTACAATGATTGGAATAACTACTAAGTCAAATATTCAATTATCAATTTAAATATTATCCACAGTATTTATTATATCTAGTCTGCTAACCATTATTTAATTTTCAAATGCATGAATTATGTCTGCCTTTCCTTGATTTGCAACTGTATGCAAATTAGAAAGTGAATGACAGATGCCAATCAAATGTGAATGTTCGACGGGAAAACAAATGACACTGAGCTGTATTTATTCGATAACCTATAATTACCTGTAATATTTCTTCGCGTGGGTTGAATGCTCTTATATTTCTATCTTTCCTTTTTTTTCCCTATATGCATCAAAAATGATTTCATCTCAGATTCTCATGGTGTAAAGATTGACAAACAAGTTTCGCTCTATTTTAATTTATTTGAAAGCCGAAGCAAATACATAGATTTAAATTGAAGGAGTTTTTGTGGTTTCGACTGCTAATAATTCCATACGCACTAGTTTTACAATCCGCACCAAGAAAAAAGAATTAAATTACTAGGTACAAAACCTAAGAAACATGTTCCTTTTAATTCGCTGCACAAAAGACGGCACGATTCTTGGTAATTTTAAGAACTATCTGTGCACGACTAGCTAGATGAAATGATTTATTATTCTGATTTATGTTGTTTACACACATATACTTAAATACGAATTTCCTTTTAATTGGTTAATGACTGTAATTTAAATGCAGAAGCGTCTCTGAGTTTTCAGTTTCGCTTGTTCCTACGATTTATTAAATCCACCCTTTATGTTTCTAAACATCATTTGTCTTTGCAGTTCTCTTAAACGAAGTTATATATATTTGTAAACAAAAATCTTAACTAACAATTCGTTCTTCAATATACAATGCTGCTATTGGATGAACAAAGTTTTTTTCCCCATAATATATGGCATTGGCTTATAGTGATATGCTTACTGATCATGATTTCATTTTAGGTCATTAATTATTTCGATGTGAGAAAGGGATATAAAGTACCATATTCATGATTTTATTGAGCATGGATTTATATATGTTTCATTAATTAATCAAATACAATATAGTTAAAGTAATTTTAAAATAAATTTTCTTAGAATATTTTGAAAATGATAACTGAAAAATAACTTAATATATCAAAATCGATATGCAATTTATTTATTTTTAAGAGATAAGTTAATTATAGTTACAAGTTATATTAAATTAACAAAAAATTATGCATAATTTTTGCTTGAGTTCTTTTTTAGGAAATGCATTTTAATTGAATTTTTTGCATAAAATAAATCACTGCAATCATTTAAATATTTTTATAGACAAAAGAAAGAAAAATTCATTTACTTTTAGCTCATTAAATAATATAATGCTTCAAAATTAATTTTTTAAGAATACAACAATTGGATTTTTAAGTTGGGATTACAGTTAAAAATGGATTAATGCAAATTTAATTCTTAGCATGACAATCTTTATCGCAAATGGAGATTACTTACACATAAAAAAACAAAACAAAAAACAATCTCCAAAAATTAAAAAATATTTTTATCTTCAGTATATGATAAAAAACTACTGGAATATGTGAATACTTCTGAAATCTGTTTTGCAGCTTAATAAAAAATGCATAACAATAATAAGCAAAACATACAAAATCAGTAGTCAAAAATAAAATTAAAAAAGCTATTAAACTCCGTTCTCAAACAAGCATATTTCTCCCATCAAGGATAAATATTTGTTTGTAACATACTTTGAGCATAATAATAAGCATTTTTCTATTGCTATATGAAACGAGTTTTATTTTAATGTTTATATTTCAATTAGGTTTATAACTCGACATAATCCACAAATAATCAAATAAATGTAAATAAACCAAATATATTATATTTACCTTTAAACAAAATGATACTTCGAAACAGTAAATTTTAAAATACTTTCATAAAATCATAAAAAAAATTTCTTTGCCCAGAAAAATTGCCAATAAATGCACAGGTAGAAAGGTTAACACAAATAATTCGCTCCAAACAGATAGACATGTTCATTCACAGAAAGCAAGTCAATTACTCTATATGCGTTTACCTGGATAGCTCATTTTTTCATATCTTCATCATGACGCCGTTGAAAAATGCTGTTTCAACCATCCCGGCCAGCCTCCTGTCTGACCACTAACGTCTGTGTTACAAAAAAATGTGGAAATGAGACTGTAAGTGAGAAGTCAAACTTTTGGAACAAAGGTATTTGTTTGAAAGGTATCAAGCTGTGGAAATGACTTTTGCCCCCGTTTTTTTTACCATAAAAAATGAGTGGTGAAAAAACAAGAGGGGAAAAAAATCTTTGCAAGGTACCTTCACCAAAAAAATGAATTTAAAAAAAGAACCAAGGTCCTCTTTGCAACTCCCCTAAAATACAGGTGTGTACCCTAAAAGATATCTACTCTCCATTGGTTTCAGTCAAGTGTCCGACGCCTCGTAAATTACATTTTAGGCAACAAAAAAATCGGACGGTATGTCGCTGTCTTGAGAAAGACTACCTGCTGTTTAAAAAACAGGAAAGTTACAAAAAAAGAGGGAAGTTGTAGCTAAAAAGAAGGGTGTTTAGGGTTCTTTTGTTGACGCATTCTCCTTGCCCCATGTATTCCACAATAGGAAGAGGGCTCGGTAGAGCACCAGAAAGGCTCACACGTGGTCGAACGACTATCTGTTTTTTAACCAAAAGACAGTCAAGGGACGGTTTCACTGAAGCGTTAAGCTCCTCAAGGACCGTTTCTAAGGGCATTTTTTACGAGGGTCCAGAACCACAACAAGTTCTTGGAAAGTGATAGGTTCAAGAAACAGAGTACAATACCAGAATGCATCTGTTGTTATGGTATTAAAGTGTATGATCTGACCTTGCCATCAGACATTCTTTGGTGGAAAAAAGTAGGAGTAAAATTCGGATTGAGATGACCGAATCTCTGGTTTTTTGTAGTCTGTTAAAAAGATTTTCTCGCGAGCTTAATTTCGTGACCAATAAATATGTTTCAGTAAAGATATTAAAAAACGCTGACTTTTCTTCTGAACTTTTGACTTTGACCTGACTTGACGAATGTCAAATATTCATGTGTTTTGCTGTTTATCAGAATATAGTTGAATGATTAGATGCGAATGCGTAAATATAAAAAAAATATTTAATAAAATCTTAATACTAATCTTAAAACAAAAATAATCCTAAGTTTTACTGTCGTCGTATTAATGTGATTTAATTACAATGCGTAAGAAAACCCCTGAAATAAATGTGAAATTAATTTTCATAGGTTAATTGATTCTATAGTTAAGAAAGTTTTATGGGAATTCCTTTTACTTATAATCCAAATTAATGATCTAGATGGATACACGAAAAGGTCGATATTTTCTGTAAAAATATCTGATAACAATAAGCTGATGAGTTAGGAAAGTGAAAATTTCCAAAAATACACACACGACTCATAATGATTCTCTGAGTGAATTGTATATTATTATATTTGTTTTCCTACTAGATTTCTGATAATCCAATGAACACAGAATTTTTGGAATTGCATTCTTAGTAAAACAGCATTTATTTTTGTAAAACCATCATAGTGCTTAGTGTCAAGTTCAGATAGTATTGCGATTTTTTTATATATACAAATGAAATTAATTCGTGTGAATACATAGGAAAATAAAAATGAACATACAAACTAGATTTCAAAAAAAAAAAGATTTCAAATAATTCCTTCAATAAATTCCTTTCTATGTTTCCCAGTATAGCCAATATAAAAGATAATTTTTTTTAGAAGCTGTTCCTTTCAAAGGTTTTTTGTTTACTTTTTTTATTCTTTTAATAAATTCTTCTGTATTATTTTTTTTTAATTCTTAAACCAATGCTAACGAATTTGTAAGTGGGAACGGGCAACATATTTAATTTAATTTTTTTTCTTAAAATAAGGACATTAAGAGAAAAAAACCATCGTCATTACCAGGCGTTATTTTAATTTCTGCTTTTTTTCTTATACTACTAAAAGAAAGGCCTTTTATAAAGAGCTTTAGTATTAAAAAGTAGGAATGTAGAGGAAAAAATCTTATTTTTCAAAACAATCTATGTATTAAAAAATTAATCGCAATTACTGGCAACATTACAAAATAAATTCATCAGCAATTATAAGGGTAATTAAACAAAGAAAGGTTTCGCCATGCTGTGTTTCGGATTTTTTCATCATCATCGAAAAAATCTTGTGTACTGTCGATTATTATGAACAAAGTGATGATGTGTTATCGAGTTTACTGTTCCCTATTGTTACGAATAAAATCGAAATTTTTTGAAACCGCTATTTTGTGTCCAAGTGCATCATTATTTTGTAATTACCAAACAGGAATGTTTCATTTCTTTCCGTAATACTCTTTTTTTTTCTGATTTTTCTTTCAAGGGGTGTGGGAAATGAAGAAAAACAGAATAGATATAATGATAATAAAATAGCTTCTTCTACTTCCTCTCTTTCTTTCTCAATAGCGAATATCCGTACAGCTCGGGGACAAAATATTTTCTATCTCTCTTTCCCTCGGTTTTTTTTCTTTTTTTTCTCGTCGCGCCCATTCATATCACAATAACAATTTTGGGAGAAAAATTGTGTCCCTAATGAACCTAAGGGACAGGAAAAGGCAGAGGGGGGAGTAAAAGCTCGGGGACAGAATTCACGGTTCCAGTCTTTGATCATTAAGGAAATATTGAAGGGAAACCTCAGCAGAAAAATAACAAAAACTGCCATGCTTTAATACGTTAATGATTATAGGTTTTGAACATTTTTATGATTATCAAGTGTATATCTTTTTGGGTATTAGAGAGGCTTTGAACATATTACCAAACTTTGTTACGTAAAATGTAGGTAGATATGGAAAAAAAAACCATCGTTTGAAAAATGACGATTGTTCTCAAAAAGGCTTGTAATAAAATGTGATTAGATCTTGTACTTATAAGAACAAAATAACATATACTAAATGGTCTACCGCACAGATTTCGATTTTCCAATTATAAGAAAAGATTGCATGTGATAAGCTTATCTGTTAAGAATCTATATTTAATGCCTGATTCAAAATGACTAGCAAAAACGTCAATTGATTTGCCCAGTAGGATTCCTTTTCTCTTTACTCTGAATTGGCACTTTTGATTTTCATTTTATCCCCTTCGCATATACTTCTATTTTTAAAATTTTAATTATTTTATTGTCAATGCTACACTTTTCTAATGTTTACTTGTAAATGAATGTAAGGAAAAACAAAGATATTTTTAAATGGAATATAAACAAAAATTACTGGAATAAAGGAATTCGAAATGACAAACTCAAAATTATTGAGATTAATGCTTTTATAAAATAATTTGAAATGACTATATCAATATTATACTTATTACAAATTCGAAAGTTTATTATTTTCTGAAAAGCATAAGTTGATTGACGTTAATATTTTAATTAATAGGTTTATTTAGTACGAATATTCATTAAATTTCTATTAGGGAGGGGAACTAGAAAGAAAGAAAAATTCATGATTACATTTCAAGATAACTGGCTACATGACATTTGTAAATTTCAGCTTTAATAATGTGAAAGAGACTTTAAGCATTTTAATTCTATCATAAAACATTTTAATAAGTTAGTAACTTTGTAAATGCTCCAAATGAATTGCTCAAGCTTTTCTGGTCACAGAAACATGGTGGATCCGTTTAAACACTTCATCACGAAAAAAGCGATTAAACAGAAATTTTAAAATTTAATTACAAGAACACGGAAAACAAAGGTGGGAACGTAAATAATCCCTTTATTCACTTAAATACATTCTCTAAATTACTATTAAAGAGAAGTTGGGCTTTGTATAAGTTTTTATAAAGATACAACTTTTCATAAAGGTTTTAACATATTTGTATCGACTATTATCCACTAAACTATCAAAAAGTGTATAATTGGGTTTTGTGTAGGTTATTATAAAGGAAATATTTTTCATACTTTTGTAAAGGCTAAAACGTATTATCTGTAATATTTTCTTGATAGCTTTATCTCTATATATGGCATCAAGTACGGTTAACGTTTCTTCTTAAGAAAGTTTCTTGATACTTTTCTTTTCATCATTCACGGCATGGCCTTCATTACTTTTCATAACAATTTACAAAAGCTCATTTTGCGTCGTTGAATATATAGCAATCACAATGTCTTCATCAATGTGGAGAAAATTAAACAGCTTTCCATCTTCTGTAATGGTGTAATAACGCGTAAGTCAATGGCTGTCAGTTTTTTTTTTTTTTTTTTTTTTTTGGCTCTGTTAAAGCTTAGACACTAGAGAAGTATCGAAACGTTGCCAATTAATAATGTTATTAATAATAAAATAACTTTGATAATTTATGTTAGATTTTAATATATTATTTTTCTTAATATATAGAGAAGATAACATTTAAATGTCGATCAAAGGCAAGGTTCTGAAAACTTTTTCATTAAATGTCTAGGATTCAAATTTGTCACGATTAAAAAATGTCAACTTTTTGGAATCAAAGCTCTTTTGTGTGGTCCTGAGCCATTATTTACATTCTTCATTTCATTTCCAAAAATCGTGGTGTTTTTTTTTAGCATTTTTTAATTGTCTATTACGAGAAAAGAATTATTTTTCAGTTTTTTACCTTAGTTTTTTAAATGCAGATTTATGGTTTATACATTTTCTTATTTGTTTAAATGCCTTTGAAATATATAAAAACATATAATACTTGTCGCAAAATAAAAATAAAAATACCACATAAGATTCAAGATACTTAGAATCAGGTATGATTTCAGTGCAATTAATTGCCGCCAGTAAGAATTTATATGTAGAATACTCTACTTAAATCTAAATTCTTTGCTATTTCATAGACCCCACGTTTAAATAATACTTAATTCGAAAACTAGTCCTTAAAAAAATAATTTTTGAATGTATAAAAACTAAAATTAGAATTAGCGCTCTGTTATAATGTCAGCCAAAAATAATTAATCATATCCCACCTTACAGTGACAAAACACTTCACAGATTTAAGTTAATTAATTGTGCGAGGCAAATTTGGCATAATTCCTAGAGTTAACGGAACTATACCAACAGGAAGAAGATTAACCGTTAAGCTGACTTTTCAAAAGGACTCTTGAACGGAAGCTTTTCTTTTTATTTAAAGAGTTCAAGAAAACGTTTTATAAAAGCACTCCTCCTCTCTCCTTTTAAAAAGCGTAATAAACGCAGTAAATGTCTTTAGAGCTGTTAGGTGCTCAGTTAACCCTGACCTTGCATTTATCAAGCTTCTGGAGTGTAAATGGTAGTTTTATTAGGCCATAAAACAACACAGAGGAGTTGTTTAAGCGAAACTCCGTTTGAGCGGAGAAAGAAATCATTAAATATTCAACATGGCCGCCGCTGTAAACATCGAAACGCCTTCCCCCCCTTCGTGTTCTCGTTGCCGATTCTTCAACCAATCAGATCGCGGCACCGCTCCGGCTCACCAGTTTATAACGGTTAGAAAAAGAAATGAAAAAATGATAAGATTACTTTTCTTCTTCCCCTTCTAATTTTTTTTTCAGTCATTACGGCAGCTTAGAGGAGGAGGGAAGGGGAAAAAAAGAGGAATGCTCATAAGGCTTTTTTTCTTCCCTCTTAATAAGTGAAACGAGATTTCTCAGGTAAAATTATAGAAAATTTGACTAAGATTAACGCAGATACGGACTGGAATGGCGTTGATAAATTGACAAATTCGTCCCTGTCACCCTGAGGATCATGAACTTCGCGAGATGGAGGATGAGGAATCCTCAATAACTATTATCATTGAGCAATTTGACCGTCTGATCTTACAGGCCGCTTCTCCATATAACAAATTTCTACCAAGGCGTTTAAACAAGCAGTCTTGTTGCTTTGACCTCCATTGAGCTTACACTGTTAATTCGTTTAGCATAGATTGTTTGAAGAAAAACACCAAGGGAATTTATATTATATAAGGGGGGGAAATGATCGTCTGCTTTACCGATGATAGTATTTCTCCTTATAAATTGTGACAAGAAAAATATAGGTACAACATTTTGTAGTATGACGCAATCTATGATTAAAATTACAACTTTGGAGTATCTTTGCTTGTTTTTTTATTAAAATATTTTGACTTTAATAGGATTTATTTGTGAAATAATAATATCAATTTAATAATGTATTTATTTCTCAAAACTGGTTTTAATATCGATATGCAAAAATCAATTGAAGGTCAAAAATATTACTTCCATTTTTATATCGCATGAGTTATAACCTAGGAACATCTATAGGAAAAGTCAACGTTTGTGTACTACCATTTTTGTTTCAAAAATAACGATATTTATTCCTTTCACGATTATCTCAAAAATTAATGATTTTATAATTATTTTTAAATTAATGACTTCTTGGTTATCTAAATATGATTCCGTGATTATTTTTAAATTAATGACCTCTTGATTATCTAAATATGATTTCGTGGTTGTTTTTAAATTAATGACTTCTTGATTATCTAAATATGATTTCATGATTATTTTAAACTCATTTGTCTTATATCAGCTCTTCGCTTATTAGATTATATCACTGAAACAGCTATTCATGCTTTTTTTTCCAATTGTCTCGTATATAATCATACATCATGCATGAAAAGAGAGCCAATTAATCTGTCTGGAGATCACTAAATATTCGATCTCAGTTTTCAGTGACATCTTCACAGTCCACTGATATGACTGATCTAGTGATATTGATCCTCCATTGTTTTCTCTAAAATGGACATTTGTAAGATGTCTGTCCTCTCCCCACCAAGAACCCTGAAGTTTTTTTTTATCGTTCAGTTCTATTGTTGAAGCAGTTTTCTTGCAGAATATTAAAACGATATACTTTGTAACTTTTGGCAAAAATTTAGAATTATCTCGAATCATTAGAATTGCAAATGAAATAATAAGCTACAAAAATAAAATTACAGTACAAAAGGATCTATCATCAAACCTTTTTTTTTCTGTGCGAGCTACATTATTTACTGGATTTATGTATTTTGGCATTGTCGTATGAATTATCAAACATACACCTACGCTTAGAAAAATGACTTGAACCATTAAACACACATTTAGGGTCCCTACAGCATGCTTAATATAACTTTCCGCTTCAGTTGTGCTTGTGTGAATAATTTACAACATGTTTCACATTACGATTCATTGGAGTTTTTTTATAACATGCTTCGTTGGCTCAACACACAGTCAAAATAGATTAAACTGCTTTTAGGGACTTTTCCAACGCAGTAATAAGATCCTTGCGATTAAATAACAATCGTAAGCTTCGAGATAACGATACATTCCAAACTCCCTTAGACAGCTCGATATCTTTGTTGATTATTATTATTATCGTTACACTAAGGGCGAAATTTAGTGAACAGCATATAAAAACTCTAATGTAAGAGGAAAAGCGTTGTAAAAATTGTATTTTGTGTTTTTTTGTTGATGTTTGTTTTTTCTTTTTATAATACACTACCTGTTTAAGTAGTTACATAAACGGCTGTTTAAGTAGTTAGTTAAACTGCTGTTTAAACTACTTAACTGCTATTTGAGTAACTACGGTATCTTTGCCCGTTTAAATAGGAATAAAGGTGTGAAAATTGTATTTGATCTGTGTTTCCTTTTGTGTTAAAGATTCATTTCTACCTGTTTAAGTAAAAACAAGATTTAAAAAATTACATTTGATGTTTTTTTTAAATTTTATGTTGATTTCTCTTACTATCTATGAGATGATTAATGAATTCCATAACTTAAAGAGCTATATTATTGCTGTTAAATATTGTAGCACATATTTAAAAAAATTCCATGCTGCATTTTATTTTTCTAAGCGAATTACTAAGATTAATGTTTGTAACATTCAAATTAGAATATTATTTTGTGTTTTTCCCCACAACTATTAAAAAAAATATTGAAGAATCTTGATTAACCATTTTTTTTTTAAGTTTATTAAGCTAGCTTACTGATGCTCATAATGAGAAAAAAGTTTTTTCTTTCCTTCCTTCTCTCTCTCTCTCCCTTTTTAAAAGAAAAACCGTGTGCTTCATAGGACGAATCGAAATTTTAAGTGGATATTTTTTTCTGAGATTTTGGCCACTGAGCGTGTTTCAAAAGCCAGAGAAGTTTTTTAACATAATCAAAAACAACAATTTTTTTTAACAAAGAATAGCATCTGATCTCGTCTTCTGAAGCTTCTAAAATTTAGTTTAAAAATGGCTTTTATCCATGTGGGAAAATTTTTAAAATGACCTTTATGAAATCAAAGATTTTGTTGGCGTCCGAAATAATACGGTCTTTTGGTAATTTCATAAATTGTCATATGAATTGAATTAAAAAAAAGCAGTGAACTTTTAAAAATGTGAATTTTTTATATGCATATTTTGTTAATATCTTATAGTAAAAATTTCTTCTTCATATTAAAATTAGAAAGACAAAACATTTATAGATATTTATTGATAGATAATTGTATCATCAAGATATATTGTTCTGACAAGCACTTTTATTAAGAATATAGTCATTCATAGGCTTACTAAAGATCTAGAACTTTGAATGTGATCTATGTAGTTATTTCATAAATTTTTTGCTTTTTTGTTGTTTTTTGAAGCCTTAGCATTAATTACTTCCTAAAATCTCTTCAAATATAATAAGAAAAATTCATGCATTAAACTTTATTTTGGTGAATGCATTATATAAGAGCATTTATCTTCATTAGTTCATGCCTCATTCCATTCTTGTCACATCCACCTGTAAGATAAGAATAAATAATTACAGAGCAATTAAAGGAAAAGATAATAATTATTTTTAACTACTTATTATATAAATTTGAAACACGATTTTATGACAACACTTAAAACTAAATTCGAGCATTTTTTTTTCACTCAAAAATACGTATTAACAATATAAAACAATACCTAAAAGAACATCCCATTTGTTGATTTTCATTCTGACATTTGAAAATTATATTAAATTAATACCTCAACAAAAGATTTGCGAAAAGGGTTTTTCTTTTTTAACTCTCAAATTTTCGAGTTTCTTTTGTAATTTATTTTTTTATCATCTTTAACCATTTAAACGGGATTAATTTATAAGCGTATTGTGAATGAAAATTTTCAGGAATTACTTTAGAACCGTAGCAAAAATAAATAAATTAAAATATTTTTAAAAAATAGAAAAAAAGTAGGATAAGGTCTATTTTTAAACAATGAAAATGTATTAATCTCGAATTCTGAATAAAATGGATATTTCAAAAAGTGAGAAGACTTCACAAACGTAACTCAAGAAATCAATATACTTCTCATATAACAGTCTTAATGGGGAAGGAATTAATAATGGCTAAAATATGTTGAATTAAAAGTTGTTGTTGTTACGTATGGCACTTGCCATGGACAACACCCCTGCTGATACAGCAGCAGATTTAAGCTGAAAGGAGCGTCTCTTGTTTTTTGAGATAGCGCCAACTAGGACCAAGAGTACGACTTAGTTACACGCCACCACATTTACCGGCATAGACCCTTTTTACAGGGGGCATAATCAAACATCTCAAAGATAGCACACAGAAGAACAACCATGCCCTAACCGGGACTAAATACCGGGACCCAAAACACTAGGAAGACGCACTACCTCTATGCCAGAAAGCCGGCATTCTGAATTAAATAAATATCGAATAAAGAAAGTAATAATGAAGGAAGAAAAATAAATAAGCATATATATAATTTATTTCAAAATTCATATTTGACCTAAGAATTATCAAGATAATAATACACTCGTCTATTAAAATCCTTTAAAACACAATTGAAAAAGTTATGAGCTCTTAAAAGATAAAAATATCTTTATCTTATGTATCATGAATTAAAAACTCAGAGTTCCCCAGATTACGTATAGAGAATAAATAAGTGGAAAATTTACATCAAACTCTTTTTAATGTTAATCTCGGGATCTGATTTAAATCTGGACTGATTTTATAATCTTTGAAAAATGTATCCTTTGACATTTTCTTTTAAAGTAATTACTGCCGTTACTGCAATTGTTATGTAACTGTAGTAAAATTTAAGGATTATAATGGAAATTTGGAGAGCAAAAATACTTTAAAAAGACTTGAATATGAGTATATTCAGGTACTTATCTGTAGAAATCTTACAATTATTTGTATATTAATTAGTTGCTATAGAATTTAAAATTTACCCTATAGAATCCCTTTTCACTATTCAACTAATTTAGTTTGCCTAAGCTACACCGAGGTTGATATCTTTAAAGCATTAAAGTGTAAAGTTACACCAAGGTTGATATCTTTAAAGCATTAAAGTGTATTATTTTTCAGAGAGATTTAGGCGGGCTAATACATTATCTGAAAACTCTTCTACATTCTTTCTCGTTTAAAAACGGCGAATCAATCACTGAGAGATGAGAAGAAATATTTGTTCCACCTACTTGTACTCTGATATAGCTACTTCGCTGGGGCAAATTTGTTAGTTTGCAACACTTCTCTAGCACGCTGTACTTCTCTGCTGTAATTGGAAAACTCGAAGCGCTTGCATTATGCTGATAAAGCCACTTGAGTTGTGAGGCACGATATCTAGCGAGTTCCACAATGTTTATGAAATTAAAACCGTCGCGATATTGGTGTGCAGGACACGCATATCGTTTAATCAGGATGCATGTTTAATTAACGCCGCAGTCGCTACGCGTTCATGCTGGTTATTAATCATTTTTCTCGTCCCCTCCTCACTGGACAAAGCTGTCGCGTGGAAAGACCTATTTATCACACAGCTATGTCCGCTGTGTTTGGGGCCCAAATTTGTATTCAGGCCCGAATATGTCGCCTCTGTTGTCATAACAACATGACAGATAAGCTGTCCGTACTGTTAATATTGCCCGGCAAAATTTACTTGCCTGTGTGGATACTAATGGTGTCGGGTAGCACTCATTTTCATCTAAATATATAACTTGTAATTGGAAGCAACTAAGCTTGATCTTGGTATGACATACGCCTTAAAATAATGAGTAAAATGAAACTGTAGAAGATATAGTTTCCGCAATTTTTATCTAATATTCCTTATTGAATGATATAAGAAATCATAAATAATAGGTTTTCTTTAATATATGTAGTTAAAACATTAGTGAAAATTATTGGAGCCTAAAATTGAAAAAAATTGAAAAAATGTCGAAAATGATTTTTTTTTAAATTTTTAGAATTGACTTAGAAACTTGAGCTTCAACTAAAAATACCAAGATTTCAATTGACCCTGAGAATTTTCTTAAATATGTGTTATTCAAAAATAATAATCTTTGGTACGTCTGGTTTGGTAATCTGAAATATTTTGCTCAAATTATTTCATTAAAATAACCGCAATCATCATGAAATGCCGAATAAAGAAAAAAAATTTCAGACGAAGTCTATTATTACTTTTTTATTTCTTCGGGTACTATTTGCGTGTTATTATATTATGGTCGAATTAATTTGCTGAAGAAATATAATATATTAAATAAACACAAATAAAATCTGAAAATATGGGAAAATTTCCGAATCGAAAGTTATGAGACTTACCAACTATGTCATATTATAATTTCCATTTTTTTTCGCTTTCCTGCACAAAAAGAAATGTAATTGGATTTGTTAGTGTTATATTTTTTAACCTTGTTTTCACATTTAATAAAAGCATAAACAGAAAGTCTTAGAAAAGAAATTAGATTTAATTTTGCCTCTAGTTATTGAATTATTTACTGAGATAAAAGAATAACGATTTTTGCTTTAATGAATGTGATGAAAGGATTACTTCGATGAACAGTCTGATAAAAGTTAAGAGTGTCTATTATAATTATAACAAGCAAAGATAATTCTTATTTTCCTTCTAGTAATCCGATTATTACTTCTTATTTTTACTTCGTTGTTATTCCCGTAGTTTTTGTCATTGTCTAGTTCCCCCCATGATTTTCACATTAAACCGAAAAGCTAACGGAACAGAATTAATAACGTGTAGCAATCTTCCCTGCGATTTATCAGTAACAGCATATAAAACACAAGATGCAAAGATAAGACAACAGTAATTCTGTGTATTCTTTTCTCAAAAGTCACATTTCAGTGCGCTCATTATGAAATAATGAGCTGTCTGCGATGTTATCATTTCAAACGACTCTTTTCCGCTAGCACAACGTTTCATTTTAGCATCAATATGTGGTCCAAATAGCCGGAAAATGAAATCCTTGTACCATTCCTATGCCAAGATAACCGGATTTTCAGATTTTGTCTGTAAAGCAGAGGAGTGAACGGAGATTTAGGATCTCTACAAAAAAGGCATTAAATGTTCAAGCTCATCCAATAGAGTTTACCGCTCTATCCACTTTGGGATTTAACTCCCCTCTTTTTTCCCCTCTTTTCAATGTATCTTAGAGAGTAGAATACCTTCAATTGGGTGAAGGAGATTAGGACGAGAGACTGGGGAAAGGCTCTTGGGACTTGAGGGATGCAGTGGGAATACCAACATCCACTTACTCTAGTGAATCAAAATTGAATTCTGGGAAGAATATCCCTCGGATTCACCATCATTTTTTTCAAAAGATTTGAAAATTTTCCCTTGATGAACCGATACATAAATCTTATAGAATGTCATGCCTTATTGTGATAGCTAATTCCTGCTTGTTACTGTCTTTTATAAATAAATAGGAAAACTCACAGCAAAAGAGAATGAAATATATATATAAATAAGTTTGATTTTCCTTTAGGGATGCTAAAAAATGTTTGCCTTTTTCAAAGAAAAGATCAATGTTAATACGTCTTAAACTGGTTCGTCGTCAAAAGGATATGTAAAGAGTCAATTTATTTTTGTTTAATTATTTATATATACCAGTAGATTTTATCTACCATTACTTAGATACCACTTACTTATAATATATTTACATAAATAATATCATTTATTGCTTAGGTAATAAAGGGGAAAATTGTTAAGGATGTATCCATTAATACTCATATATATTACGCTCAAAGTATTGTTTATTGAAACATCAAATACTTTTACTATATTGCCATAGAATTGTTATGGAATAATTTTATTAATTTAACCTCTATACATAGTACTCTAATCTTGATCTAGAAATTAATTTCTAAATTGCTAGAGATAATTGTATATCTTTATTTTGAAAAGGGGGGCGTGGGCTTTAAATTACGCAAGGAATGTTTTATGCCGTTTCAGAAATTAAATGTGTAAATGTAAACATGTAACACACATAAAAGAATTAAGAAGTCTAAATTTTTATACGATTTCATATGATTTTTTAAAACTAAATATGACAAACCAGTTCTATAAATCATATTCAGTAAAATATTCTTCGACCACTAATATTTGAACAGGAAAAAATGCTCCTTTTTTTACAAATAAAACTGACCAACTTAAGAAGCTTTAACTTCCATTAATTAGGCTAATTAAGTGAAAGAAATGCTAATCAATTAAATGAAAAAGAAGGCACAAATTGGTGTGTTTTTGGTAAGGAGGCTGTTGAAGTGGTCTGAAATCGATCTAAAGTACAATTCCTCATTTATTGTTCAGGTATTTTGTTAATTTGAAAAATATGTCTATCTCTAACAGTTTAGAAATTAGCCGCTTGGACATGATTAGAAGAGACATCATTCATATTTTATTGATACAGTAGCTTGTAATCTTCTTCTTAAAATAATTCTAACACGTTAGAATTATTTTGATTCTGTTACGGTGGGATAAAAACTTTTAAGAGGAATTAGAACTAAAAGCTCATTTCTATTCGATCTTTGCAGCTTAGACATTCGACAAAAAATTTTGAGATCAAGAGACTCGTCCCATCAATTTAAAGTATGAAAAAATGAAAGCGCTAAAATCATATTCGCAATAGACTTATGTGAAATATTTGTTAATACCTGTTATAACTGTTTGGGTTGTTTTCATCAACATCTATAAATGTATTATATCTTACATAAATATAAAAACACGATGCAAAATCAATAGCTCCATTCTTCTAGAATGAATTATTTGTCGAAAATACTTTCTGAACTTTTACGAAGTAATTTCTTGAACAAACAAGAGAGGCGAATCTAATTTACGAAATAAAAAATTTATGAAGTATAAAAAATTTCTGAGCTGGGGGGGGGGGGGGTTCACCCCCACTTATATGAGTACAGGGATTTATTTTTCATGGGGGATGGGTATTCCCTCCCTCCCTTCATAAAATCAAATTCTTGCTTTCACTTTTCCCTTGACAACTACAAAGTAACGCAACAAAAATGGCAAAAAGAACCTGAACAAATCCCAATTCGGTTGACGATGATTTATATCAAGATCCTTCAATTTCTTCCCGCAATATACGTGACTCAAATAAGAGAGGGCTTTCCCTCTTCCTTACTCCCTGCAGACCTAGAGGGGGAGGTTGGAACGTAAATCCATTGCTAAGCCCACCCCTAACTCAACTATCCGTCACCCCGGTCTACTGCTTCATGAAAAATCCACGTGTTCGAATGGATGGACCTCTCCGCTTGAGGTTCAGGTGCTCCTTCATATTAATTACTCCTCCCCTCTGACACGTGACTAGATTTTACATAGAGGTTTGCGGATTTTATTTATCATTTATATTTTCTCAAAATAAGTCTTCGATTGGAGTCAGCGTAAAAAGATCAATGAAGATTATATCTTGAATGTTTAAACATATGTGTAGAAACCAAACCTAAATTTCTCTTGTCGATGTGTCAGAACTTACAAAACTTGTATGAAGAAAAGGCAGGTTATTTGTAAACATTAAATTATTTTTCTCTTTTTTTTTCTAACAAATGATTATTTAAATACTTCAAAATGGAATGTCAGTGTCAATTTATTCAAACACTTAATGGAAATTAAATTCTTCAAATTTAACTATTCCTCTTTATTTATATTTACGCTTGGTATTCAGATACCTGTTTGTTATTAATTTTTTTTTCACTTAAAAATAAAATTTGAACTACTTTTGTATCCATAATAAATTTTGGCTCATCATTAGGTTGGTAATAAAGCCATAAAAATGACTTTCACACATTTAGCATTGTTTAGATAAGTTGTCTTGAAATATATTACTATGATACTAAATTACCCAAGAAAAAAGTTCGAAAAACTGTGAATTGCTATTATTCTCCAATCTATTTATGGTAGTCATTTCGTTCCCCGTTTATTTATTTTTAGGGAGAACAATTTTAAGATAAGTTTGTGTGTACTTATATTTCCCTCACACAAATCTAGATGAAGAAAATATTCAATTCTTTATTTCATCTTATTTTCTAGAGTCCTCGGACAAAAAGTCATTGTCAATTTTTCGTGAATAAACGTTACGGTATTATGTAATTTACTAAATTATAGTTGTACTGAGTTTTTTGTGAATATAGAATCTAGAAATCAAGGGAAGAAGAGGAAGAAATATTTTGTTTTGCAAATCCTTATACCAGAAAAAGAGCAATATATTTAGCTGTAAAACTATCATCCTTCTCTCGCATTATACGCACTATTTTAAGAAATTGACTTTCTTTTCTTTTTAATACATTTAATTTTCTTACCCGATGCCACCTGTAAACTAGAAGAAAATGTTAAATATTGTTTGTAGAAGCTTCCACACTCTTTATAATTACCTAATTAATGAAACATAAATGAAAATATTCACCACGAATAAAGTGCTTCTTATATAAATACTTCTTTGTACAAAACTAATATAAATGCTTCTCTGTACTTATTTGTTTTGACTAGTCATAATAAAGTTTCACTGTGCTTAGAGATTTTACATTAAGAATACCACTCCTATTCATGTTTTTATTTTCATTTTAAAGAAGTATTTTTAAAATTCATTGGACAGTGATTGAAAAAGAACTTTAAAAATTCTGAGCTATGCATTCTTTTATTCATATCCTTCAAAATTCACCCCTTTTAAATTCACATACTAAATGTATTAATTATGAATACTAGTCGTTCTTCCAAAATGGAATTTATTAAAGACATACTAGTTTAACTCATATTTAAATTATTATTTAAATATGAATTTCTCAAATGTCCCTAGAAATCAATTCAATGTGATAATAAGAACTGAGTATTGATTTTTTTTTCAAACCACATAAGGGTATTTTGATGGTATTTTGTATAAATTTTGTTCATAAATTCCTTCCCCAAAAATTTATTTTCTCAAATGCAAACCCTAATATATTCTTAAATAAATACCTTACACCCGAACGATAAATATCTTTCAGATAATTCATTTTTGTGCATAAAAAATTCAATACTTTCTCTTATTTCTAGGAAAACTGTGATATAATTTGAAAAAAAAAGGGACTGTAAAACTTTTAACAAATGAAGTGAAAGATTTCTTGTAAGCATATTTTTTTTTTCTATTTCGCGACGGTTCAAAAATACTTTTCGAATAGGTCCCCTTGTCGAAAAAAATAAGTGAATAGAAGGAAAAACTGATTGAAAAGGAACGATGAAATATGTGATGAAAACAACAAATCAACGATGCAGTGCAAACTCATCATTTCAGGGGTAGATCTATCAACAATAAATAAGGAAGTGTGACACATACACTCTCAAGATATGTATCTTCCCTTTCCGCACTTCTAAAAAACCGAACGGTTTCTCTTGTTCTGAATATGTGTTGTAGAAACGATCTGGACCATAAATTATTGCCGTACATTTCCTTCGAAAATAATGTACGAGCTGTTTTCTTTCTTGCTGATGGCAGTGATTATTTTAGTTATTTTTCATTCCGAATTTTTTTTTATGGTATGCGTGTGTGCGTATGTATAGAAAAGCTTTCTTCCCCTTCTTTTTTTTTCATCATTTTTGTTGTAATTTCCTCTGTGAGTTTCGTATCTAGAAGAGTTCCTTTTACTTATTTTATTTCTTTCAGAATTATTTCTGGTGTTTCATTTTTTTTCTTTCCTTTCGTTCTCTGTAAACTTGTTATTTTCGAATAATTTGTTAATGCAAGAAACGCAAGAAGAAATTAGCAAAAAAACGCATTAGAAATTTGACAAATTGTTGTAATTAGGCAATGGAGAATTCGCTCTCGTTTATTTTTTTTTAACTCAAGAATGCATTTACCATTTTCCGAGTTCCTGAAGTCATTTGCTGAGTTTTGAAGTTCGCTGATTTAAACCTTATAATGAATGACATAAGCTCGTTTCAACAGTTCCCATTTCTCTTAAATCACATTTTCTTTAGAAAACTGTATGAAAACTGATTATGAAAATTACTGTGCTATCTTAGCGGACATTTACTATATGAGACTAATCTAATGTCTTCATTGTTTTTGTTCTTGAAATTTTATTTACTAATTATATAACTCGTTATGCGCATGATTTCGGAGCAAAATGGTTATTTACATCAAACATGATGAAAATTTGGCTCTTTTAATAAAATAAATAAGTGTACTTTATTTAAAATATATTGTGTTCTTTTGAAATATCTTGTTTTGAATATATTTGCCAAATTTTTTTCAATTATGTTATTTTAAAAAGAATTCCATTCCCTATTTGAAATAATAATAACATTTTTTAAATAAACATATGACAAATGTAATTGACTCAAACAAATGACAAATTATTTAGATTAACAGCCCATTTTGAAGTTGGAAAATGATAGTTTGAAATGAAATCGAGATCAGATGACGAAGGTGAAACCTGAGTTGTCAGCCCTTTTCTATATTTTCATACCAAGGCAATGAAAAGATGCTTCGTAGTGATGTATTTAACGTTCATCAGTATCATGTACGTTCATTATTAGTACATAGCACATTATTACATTATTATACATTGTACAAAGCACATAGTACATTATTAGTATATTGAAATGCATAGCAACGTTTATCACGATCATGTAATCATAAATTAATGCGACTATGGAATACCCTACCTTGATACTGAAGACGCTTCGTCGTGATGTATTTAACGTTCATCAAGATCATGTACGCTCATTATTAGCACATAGCCCATTATTACATTATTATACATTGTACATAGCACATAGTACATTATTATACATTGTACATAGCACATAGTACATTATTATACATTGTACATAGCACATAGTACATTATTATACATTGTACATAGCACATAGTACATTATTAGTATATTGTAGTACATAGCAACGTTCACCAGGATCATGTAATCATAAATTAGTGCTACTATGGAATACCCTACCTTGACACTGAAGACGCTTCGTCGTGATGTATTTAACGTTCATCAAGATCATGTACGCTCATTATTAGGGCATAGCACATTATTACATTATCATACATTGTACATTGTACATAGCACATAGTATATTATTAGTATATTGTAGTACATAGCAACGTTCATCAAGATCATGTAATCATAAATTATAGCGACTATGGATTAACCTACCTTGTCACTGAAACCATGACTGGGCTCTGAAAAAGTCAATATTTAAATTTTCATATCTGCATTAATTTTTTAAACGCGTTCTATGGGTTTTGAGTTGCTCAAAACACATTCATTGCAACGCCTCCAACCTGGTATACGTATCACGTATTTGATTAGATGACGCCTTCTTTACTCTCTCTTCATTGTAGTAGAAGAGAACTCGTCTAATTAGGTACAGGCTTCGGTACAATTAGAAAGTAGATGTGACACACGAGTAATTATCATGTCAGTGAACGTGTTAAATGATGATAACATCATTCAAAGGCACTATGATTCGGTATGACACTTACATTCCATGACACCTCAATTATACAATAAACTGTATTCAAGAATCTGTAGAAGAGCAGATTTTCGAAATGGAAGTTGACTTTCAAAGGGTAACTAAAAATAAATAGTTAATTATAATTATAGAATTTTGTTATAAAAGTATTTTTTGCGATTTTGCTGTGCGCCATAAATTAGCCTACCTGGTTTCAATAATTAAAAGTTATTACATTTTTTTACATATTTTTTTTTATCTTAACCACCGATTTTCTTCAGTCTAATCGGGATTTGTAGACTGCAAAAAAAGAAAATTATGTAAGAAATAATTAAGAGAGTAGACCTTCATTACTTTGCCATTCAATTTCTTTTCTCATTAGTCCGTCAACTGATTGCAGGAATTCCATTAAGAACCAGTCTTCGGCAGATGATTAATCAATGATGGATTCCAAAGACGATTAAAACTAGGCTTTTTTTGTCATCAGGAGGTTTTGAAAAAAATAAAACATTTTTTACCGACTGGAATTAACTTGCAGTAAATGGCTATAGATTTAAAAATAAAAATGATACATTATACTGATACATTATAAATAATTCCTCAGGATCAGTATAATTACATTTACATTTCAGTTCAGTTTGAGGTCTTTTGATTTCGTATTGAGAGATTACTTGGTTCCTGAACTATTTAGTTTTTTCTCTAATCTATTTGAAAGATGCTTTCTCTTTATAATTGGGTATGACTATTCTTTGTGTGTAAATTCTATGTTTTGACTGTTCTTTAATGTTTTAAAAATTTAATGAAGAATCCTTAATTGTCAAAGAATTTATATGGAATTGTGAGTGCGTTGTGAAGCTTCTAATAGAAATTTGTTTTTTTCTTCTTTGTTGAGTACAGGAAGGGTGTCAGTTTGCTACCTCTACTCCGATGACGGGTTGTACCTGGGGATCAGATGTGAAAACTTGATTCGTGACATATTGAGGCTATTATGCGTTTACCACAGTGCTAATTTTAATTTTCAAGATTTAGATTAGTCCATACTAATATGTAATTCGTTAAAAAACAAACCCCATTATTTCAGTTTTTTTTTCCATTATTAACGATTTGCTGAGAAAGTTATTTAGATCATATAACTTCATGATATCTTTACAAGCTTTTTCAGATAAGAAATTTCATATTCTGTGCCAAAATTTCTCAGAAATGATAAATAAGCTTAGAATACGGACGATTATTTACTGATGATTGAAATTAGGATTTTGAAAATACAAAAAAAGATTGCAATTCAAAAAAAAAAAATCAAACATCTACTAAATATAATATTTTAAACACTTCATGCATGCTTTTTTCTGTGTTTTTTTATATATGCCTGTGTGTCAAAGAAAGAATTAATATGAAAAACATTTCAGTTGTAAAAACATTAACAAATACGGAATAATTCAAATATTTTTCTCATTCTTTCTGTATTTGAATGATGCTTCCTTTTTCTTCCTGTTTATAAATTTAAGAAAATCTCTAATATTCAATGAATTATATATATATTTTTCAATAACTGTTAAAAATTCATACTTCTGTTATTCTAAGAGCTTTTATATTTAACTCAAATGGCTGACTTGAGTTAAATATAAAAGTT
>JAOUZG010020818.1:1762501-1779996 GCA_026289955.1 Argiope argentata
ATATATGAATTATTATCCTGCATCTTCCTTTATTGATCTGAATTTCGATAGCTTTCTAAATTAATTAATTTCTCAAAATTACCAATGCTAGTGAAGAGGATCCTTCTGAATCAAAACATTATATCAATTCAATATGCTAATGAGTATTTTCATTTACATGATGATGTACGAAAATATCTAATTAACAAATTTTGAATGTAGCTTTGTATTACACGAAAATTATAATAAATATTCCAAATAACAGAAGCAAGTTTTTGTGCAGGTGATTCATATACAATTAGATACGGGATACTATCATTAAAGATTTTTTTTTAAACTTTGTGCAACTTTTATTTTATGACTTTTATTAAATTTGGAAAAAGTTAGAATATATTAAAACATATGAATTATTGTCTTGTATAATCTCTTAATCTTGCGAAATTAATTTATTTCCCAAAATTACCAATTCTAGTGAAGAGAATCCATCTCAATCAAAACATTATAAAGGCAGCAGCCTAGTAACTCTGCCTCGCTTCTTTTACATTAGAGTATAGCACGTGAACAGCTGTTTTGTGCAGTGAACCACAATAGCCAGCTGATAACATTCCACACATAACTACCAAAACAGCGTTAGAAGAGCGATCCATAATAAAATACGGCAGCCTAATACCAATACAGCTGCGTAACTTCGGGCATTCCTTTAGTCAAGTCCATACATTCTTTATACGTTGCTTTTGTTGCACTACAGTTATTTCTCCCTGCCGCTATTCCCATCTGTTTCTCCAGGGTATCAAAAGGGAGAGAACATCAAGAAGACTTTCCACGTACTACGAATACCAGGGTATCCACATGTAAAAGTACGCGTATGCTCCGAAGATGAATTATCGTTCCTGGAGTCGTTATTTAACGCAGTACAGGGTGCACTTAATATCATCCCAACAGATATAATGGACTAAGAGCTTATTTTTTCTCGAAAAAGTATGATTCTTTGCGAGTCACATTAAGAGGAAAGATATGGAACGAAAAGATATATTTTCTGAGAAATCGCAGAATTAAGACTACATAGAAGGAAAATAAATCGGGGTGGGGGAGGATTCAGAGAACATAAAGGTTTGAACAAATATTGAAACATATTGTAATTCTGAACTGATTTCACCAGTTTCGGTTTGAAAAAAAAGTAAGAAAATAATTTGGGGGAAAAAAAGCAAAGGAAACCGTTTTATAAACGCTATTATAAATTTGCTCTCAATCATGGAGTTGCATTTAAAAAATAATTTTATAGAAGGGAACCTTTTATGAAGACATGCATATAACATTGATTAAATTTTAACAAATTTAGGTTCATGAATAATATGTAGTTTAAAAAAAAAAACGTGCAGCAAAATGAATGACAAATAAAGATTTTGATTTTAATTAAAAGTAATTGTACTTTATAAAGCAAGTATTTAAGCGAAAGGTATTTTAAATCATATCATAGCATTACTTTCCTTAATTGCTTACGTAGGTTCTTTTTTGTTCTTTTAAATAATTTTAAATACTTTAAACCAATACTTTTTAAGTGCTTTTAATTCACGACTCTTTTCCTTTCGTGGGGGAAAAAGTGTACAAATTCATTTGGAAAAACTAGTTGCAATCTCTAAGTTATTTTTTATCGGCTTTATAATCTTGAAAAATAAAAATTAAATTTAACCAAAAAATAATAAATAAATTTAATTTAATTAAATAATTTTAATAATAATAATAATAAGTAATTTAAATTTAATTAAAAATTAAAAATAATTTAATAAAAATTAATTTTAAATTAAATTTTCCTGCAAATATTTATGAAATCTTTTGAAGTCAAAATTATATTCTAAAACATTTTTACTTATAAATATTCAAGAAAACGGAATATTTCCACTCCTCCAATATTATTTTGTGCCACCTCATTTAGGGGTAACTTTCGAAATATTAGTATGCCATGCTTCTTGAAAAGTTTTCTGACCGTCTTATATATTATGACTACATATTAACTGGTTTCATAATATTATCTTTAGCTTTTAAGAAACAAAAGGCAGCAAAAAAAGTTTTTTTTTTCAAGACATTAGATTTTGTATCATCAGCTTTACTAAAAATAAATAAATAAATAAATAATTACATAATTTCCATCACAGTATGATTCTGATCATCACTGATGTCCTTAATGTCACCTAGAAGACAACTGAGGACCTGAGAAAAAAGTAACTACTGTTTTTTTTAAAAAAATCTTTTAATCTTTGTTTGTTCGCTTGGTTTCAAAAAATTGACTAAAAAATATTTTTTAAACCTTTATAAGCTAACATATACTTCATGATTGAAAAAATACTCTCAGTTATATAAATAAACATATTTTATGTTGTTTGAGACTATATTCTGAAAAAAAAAATGAATATATCTACATTTTTATATATCCTCAGATATATCCATTACCCATTAATAAAAAACGCATTAAAATGTTAAACAAAAATTTTCTCCTCTTTTGTGACCAAGACTGATCGATTTAGTCACATAATGACATGATACTAAGCAATACTTGCTCCATAAGTTATTTTACTTATCATTGCAAAAAAGCTATCACAAATGCAAAAAGCTTTTATAATACCGATACAGAAGAGTTACAAAAGAAATACAAAGTTAAACCTACTTTAAAACAGCTCAAATATCTAAACTTTTAAAGCTTCATATATTTATTAAAATATTTTTACCGTCTTGCAAAGAAACAAACAAACAAACAAAATATTAGTTTTAAAAATGGAATCATTCGGTATTTGTATTTTAAAGCTCCTTTTTCATTACAGCACTGTATAGAATTGACTACATGTTAATTTTATTGTACCGAATTGACTACATGTTAATTTTATTGTACAGAATTGACTACATGTTAATTTTACTGTACAGAATTGACTGATACTAATTTCTTTAATTTTTTTTTCCAGAATGAAGGTGTCGGTTAAAAACATGTTATGCCACCATGGAGAGAAACTAAAATAAATAAGAGATGATGTAACGTTCAATAATTTTTTATACATCTTCGTCTTTCAAACCTTATGCTGGAAAATTGATTGAAGGCTTGAGAATGAAAATAATACAGGTAAGAGTAAATTATAGTCTGCTTATATATTGCTTACATTTTTATAAAATCATCTCAGATTCGAATGGTAGAAGTTGAGAAAAATATATAACTTATTTTTTGTCTTGTGCTTGCATATTTTATTGACATATTTACTGCTGTTACATTTAATCTTATAACAAACAGTTTCACTGGAACTAACATTTCCAAAAGCAAAATATTTGTTTCCTTCCTATGAATGTGTTTCCTATGCTTTTTATTTACCAAAAATGTGAAGATAAATATATTGCTGTCTAACTACTAAATATAGGATAAAACTTAAAAAAATAACTGCTGAATTTAATTACTACTAATTCAAATTCTTGATAATGTATGGAATACTTCTAATAGAATTTACCGATTTAGATGATTAGGAGATAGGATTTTATATGATTTTATATCACTAGAAAAGTGTGAAGCGATTATTTGTATTTTATCGAATTTACCCAATGGTCTCCATTTCCTTTGCTTTCTTCGTTTCAAAGAAAACAAAATAACAAATTTCAATTCAGAGTGCACGAAATGAGCTTTAATTAAAAATTTTAAAACATCTGTATTCTAAATATAAACTAGAAAAGGAATTTTTATCACATTCCTTTTGCTTTGTTTGAAAATCTAAAATTAACTTTCTTTTTTTCGCACTTCGGTGCAAATGTATTTCAGTTTGAACCCATGCTTACCCATTCGTATGAATTTAGGAATTTCCCAGATATATATATTTGACGAAATTAGAAATTGTAAGTTTCGATTGGAAAGGAAATAAAAGAATATTCTTTTTTAAAAATTATATTAACTTATTGAATTTGAAAAATGATTATTAAAATTTATAAATATGACTTTCTTACAAAGAAAAATTTATTTAATTGTTTTAGAGGGTCACGTTAATCAATATACAAAAATTTTCCTTTTATTTGGTACATGTGTATGTGTAAAAGCAACATCGATCTTCCCTGTATAAAATTTTCCCAGCAGTACATTTTGTACTTTTTCTTTATTGAACATTTAGAATAACACCGTGCACCAATAAGTATCACACGTTGTATACAGCACATTGCAGTACACAACATAGTTATTATACAACACATTAAAGTACACAACTTAGTATATAACACATTACAGTATACAACGTACATAAATCACAGATAGTACAGACGGAGAGCAAATATACCCGAACTGGAACTCGAACCCAGGGCGTTCAAATCACGGGAAAGACGCTCTACCTCTGTGCCAAGGAATCGGGCATGCTTTGTATTAACAAGAATATTTCCTCACAACTTTAGTTCCTGATTTTGGATACAATTTCATAGTCGGCATAATTATAATCAGTATTTAAAACGATAAGTCTCACTTTTAAACCTATTTAATTATGTAAATCTAATTGTTCTGTTGTACAAATTAATCATGTTTAGTTAATTAAATATAATTACATACACATGATTTCTTTACTAAAGAGAAGGGAATTGACTCACTCCATTTCTAGAATTTCTAGATTTAGTGACTAATTGTTTCAAGAAATTGGTTTTTTAATTTACTTTTTCATTTGTTGGATCATTTCAATTTATTGGAGAAAAAATTAATTTCACCTGATTAATCTAACCCATTTAAATACTATTAGCATTAAAAAGCAAGTACCATTATATTTCCCTTTCTTCCTTTTCCTTCTTTTAAGAGTTTTTTGCTCACATAACATAATTTTGCATTTTCTCCTCCCTACATCAGAGTGGAGTTGAAATTTATGAGCTATTTTCAATATTTCTAATTAATTTCATTTTAAATAAGGTCTTTCAAACTGATTTATTCTTTTATTATCAATCTGTATAGTTAAATCACCCATATTTTTTGAAAAGACACCCACACAAAACAAGAAAATTATTTCTTATAACATAATATATTATCTATAAACTAAACATAATTTATTTGTTCTGTTCGAGATTAGTTCGATTTATATTAAGTTATTTTAAAAGTCGCTGTGTTCTTACTTTAAGAAAAGGTGTGAAACTCTGAAAAAATGAATTATTTACTCAGCAAAAGATAATATTTTGTATCACAATGAGAAATTTGAAACGAGATTTCCGTTTTCTTAGCGCACATTTCGAAGTAGGCTGATCTTTTCACGTTGCGCAACCACTGGTGAGCATATTTAAGTACAGATCATTGTAATTGGTTGATTAAATAGTATTGACCAATGGAACTTTATATTATAAATTTAAGGTGTTACATGTGTATCATATACGGAAATTTGATTGGTTATTTTAATTTAATGCCAACCAATTAATGTTTACAATATATACGGGCATTTATAGGAGTTAACTTTAAAAAAATGGCACCGCCCATGCATGTTTTGGGAAAAATGGATTCTATAAAATCATAAAATTTTAAATTTTTCCTCTAAATTGATATATTTTTTATCGTTTGAGCATGCTTTTCTAATTAATTATTATTAAGTTTGAAATGACATCGAAAATTACTTCATAAACCGAAAATTTTCATTACTGAGTGTTGTGTCTGAATGAATTACATTCTATTTCTACTCTTGTTTTTCCATTTATGTTCGAAAAAGATATTCCCTGTGTTTTTAAAGTATACTTTTATCACACATAAAAATCGTGGAGAAATTTTTAGATTTTGATACGGATGGAGTTTTTTTGAAAGATGCAATAATATCTTGTGGTATAAAAATAGAACTCGGCCTAAATATAAATGTTTGTTACAGTCACTTATGAATAGAATTCTTAACCAAAGGACTAAATTTAAGAACAGCTTAATAAATTAAGTTTAGCATGTGTGAGCTTTAAAATGTAAGAAATTTTTCAAAAATCTAAATGCTGTTTTAATACATAAAAGCTGATAAAAGGAGTACATTTTTTGTTAGTTTATAGGAATTTGCTCATTTTCTTCGAATATTGAGTGTTTCTTGATAAGCTATCGTATTAAATGCTATGATTCAGGGAGGATCCATCTTAATATGTTTGGAATGTCTTTCAAATCGAAAATTAAAAATCAAATTGGTAGGACATTAATTAATTGTCAGAAAAAGACCGATGTATCTTTGTAATTCTCGGTGAATAATTTCTGGACTTTCATAGACTTAATTTTTATAATTTCAAATTAGATACTTATAACAGGAAATACTGTATATTCTAATAACAGTAATTCATTTGATGATTCATTTGGATGCTTTTTTTCTTCTCAATTGTTGTTATTTAAAGATTTTGTCAGTTGGTATGGGCCCTCAATAGCGACTAAAGGGAAGTTATTATTCGCTTGGGGGGGGGGGAACTAAAGGCGCGGCTTCTCTTTACTACAAGGCAACTGACTGTCACAGCCGGAGTGCTATTTCACAAGCTTTATCTAGGAATTTAACCTAGATCCTTTAGAACGTAAATTCCCTTACTAATCGAAAAGCCGGAAGTCTTTTCCAAAATTCAATGGTGTTTGCTCTTGCTTCAATGTTTTTCTAAATCGATTCTTTTGAAGAAAAATTATTTAAAAGAAAAAGTGTTGTTTAAAAAAAATTCTTTCACTGCTGCAAGTAATATAGTGCTCTCGATCATCTTTTTTCAGTAGACGTTTTTATGGTAAACTTTATCGATAATTAAAAATATATATATATATTGCTTTATGTATTTTTATACTGTAATACTGGCTAATGAAGTGACTTATAAATATATCGAACCTTATGATTATTCATTACTTACTAAGAGATGTAAACTTGGAACTCAGAGAATATTGCTCATTTTATTTCTTACAAAATCTTAAATTAATCAGAGAATTATATAAAAGTTAATTCTGTATTATTATAACTTTTTTTAACAGTATATATATTCCTTCGTGTGTGAAATAGTAATGAAAAAAATTAATATTGAAACATAAATTAGCTTTAGCCTTCCAGATCAAAAATGAAAAATTAAATATGTCAAGTAATTAGTCTTAGAAATACTCAAGAATTTGTTATTAATATTCTCGGCTTTTAAAAGAGAATGACTTTAATGAATTTATAGAATGATAAATTAAGACACCATGAAATTCTTAATGAAACCTTAAATCTTGAATGAAATTTAGAGCACTAACAAAGGAGGAAGTTGGATACATCCACATTGAACTGTTTTATGCTCCATTATTCATTCGACATTTGCCGAAAATAAACTGCATTCGTAATTCTTTTATGACAGTTTGGCATCCTATAACAACAAAGACTAAATGAACTAATTAATCATTATCTTTCGACGATAAAATGAGAAATCGTTTTCCCGTTGCTATTCATTTTTCAATGAAATCATGCTTTTGAAGACAGCCGCAGTCATTTATGTAGAATTAAAAATGTTCCCTCTTAGTTAATGAGAATTATTCTACGAAGAATTTTAAGCAAACATGGTCATTATATTGCAAAGTAGTGAATTAATTTATCTTAATTATGAATCGTTCTCCTAATATTTATAATAATAAATAAGTCCTGTTTCCATTGATTTTTTTTACATAGAATATATTTTCACCTTTAATTTTGTAATTTTGGGAGGCAATATAACCATTTATTGATCTCCTTGGTTATGAATGCTTCATTTTTATATATTCTCATGGTACATTCCATTAAATTTTAACAGAAACTTAAGAACCAGTGAATTCTAAATAAACTTTTGCATGCTTTTAAAAGCAAAATATTATTCTTAGGTTACGAAGTTGCTTAGTTTAGGTTAAATATACTCTTTGCTTCCCTTATATAATTTTTTCATGAGCTGTAAAATGAAAAGAAAAATGCTCTACTGGCCTCTAAACATCATCTATCAATGCCAAAAGCCAGATGTTAATTAACAAGTTTGTGGTTAAAGTTCTACCACTCTACATAAGCAGATGCATGAAATATATTTTTCTTGAATTAAATTTCGGCATTTAGAAAATTAACTCATGGACGAATTAACTTTTCGGCAACAGTTCTTTAAAAAAAAATTAAAATGTTACTTCGTCATAATTCTCAACTGTGATTGATGTTTTAACAAAACGGGCACAATAAATATAACGGTAAAATAAAGTGGTTTATTAGCTAAAAATATACAGCGACTAATATACATGGCTCATGCAACTCTCAAGCCATTAGAGTGTATATTTTTCAGATTGCATACTTTTTTGTATAACACTACTCTGTATAATAAATATCTAGTTAAAAATATTCTATTTTTCTTCAACGTATGTAATTATTTTTCTGTTATTGATTAAAGAGAGAAAGAGAATATATACTTATCACAAAATCTTAAATCAATTTCTTTTAATATCTTTTAACCATCTCTTAAAATTTTTCCTATTTCTATAAAGCTATTTAAAAAAAATTTAATTACTATTTAATTATTTTATTAATTAATATTATATTTATTTATTAATTACTATTTTAAAAAAAGAACCATGATCATTATATGCAATCGATTAATAAATAAATTAGCACTATCCCATTATTGTATATGATGATATATCTCAAATGTAATTGAGGAGATCAAAATTTTCCAATCTTTTTCTGCATTTTACATATTTTAAATAATAATTGAGTCTATATTTCCAAAGCGTATCCCGAAAGAATGCTATGGTAGAAAAAACAATGAATTAAAAGGATTTCTTTCTTGGAAACAAATTACCTATTTTCTTATGAACATTTTTAAGAAATTTTAAATTATAGTAAGCATTATTGAATCAAAATGTTCCAAATAAAAAACTAATAATATTTCATAAATTTTATGGATTTAAAATGACAATATTTTAACTGATTTTAATTAATAAAATTACTGATTTACTGGAAATAAATTATGAATGCTTAGAATTCCTTATTATCTAAAGAAATTTCTTACGGAAGAATATCTATTCACAGCATGGGTTTTATGCATTTCCGTAAATTAGAGGCCTCATAAGTTTAAGAAAAATTAACTACCTCTAAGTTAACACGAAACATCACTAGTTTTTTTCTTAAAAATAATTTAACGTGTTTTATATGCAGTTTCGTAAATTAGAAGCCTAAGTTAATAAGAAAAATTAACAACTCCAAATTAATTCATAACATATCACTTGCTTCATTCTTAAAAATCATTAAAAATCTTTTAAAAGAAACTTATTAAATTTTTGTCTGATGACATTCGAATGAAGAGAATACTTTAAAAAAATCTATTAATTTTACATTTTCTTTAAAAAAAATTAAATAAAAGAAATTAAGAAAAACCATAACTTATCCCCACCAGCCGAAATCACTTAATCCATTGATTTGTTGTGAAAATAACATTTTTTAAAACACCTTGAAAAGTATTTATTCTATACAAATACTTTTAAAAAATATTACGTCGATTTATATTCGTTTTCTCCTTAATGCTTTAACGAAGCATCTAAAAAAATATCTACTGTACAAGATTATAAAATCTCTTATGAATATGATATTCGAAATGAAAAATTTTATGTTAGCGAATTTTCACGAAATATAAAAAACATAAAAATTTTATTTCAACGCATTAATGGGAGTTTAAATAGTCTGGCATGCCATCTGTATTCAAATATTCCAGAAGTGTGTTGACATAAAAAGAACTGATATTTATCATGTCTTCTCTAGGAATGAAAGAGGGAGAGAAATAAAGAATCTAAAAAAAAAGAAAAGAAAAAAGAGAGAGATTTTGCAAAACTTTTATTGGAGTATCGTTTAGTGGTTTCATTTGCATGTGAAAAGGGAAGAAAGGGGGGAGTTATTGATGACCCTAATGTTGTTTTAATTGCTAACATAGTTTGAGATCTTTTAAATAGATATAGGGCTCTTGAAACATTTATTTGGGTTTTGTCGAAGGCCCAGCTCAAGTTTCCGATATATGTGATGAATGATGATGCAAATGTTTTGGGGGAGATGAACGCATTCTTCTTGTAGTGCTTATTATTATACAACTTATAAATATTTTCTTCACAAGAGAATAAAAGCGAGGAATGCAGGAGATGACCAGACATTGTAAGATATTGGTACATATTTTTTAACCATAACAGTCTGCAAATTGTTTGGCCGTGAATGAGGTGTTATTTTTGCACAACTTATAAGTTATTTCTTGAGGAATGTTATATGTCCTACATATTCATTACATTGTTATGAATGGTAAATGAACATTTACATATTCATTAAATTGTTATGAATGTTAAATGAACATTTGCATATTCATTAAATTGTTATGAATGTTAAATGAACATTTGCTTATTCATTAAATTGTTATGAATGTTAAATAAACATTTGCATATTCATTAAATTGTTATGAATGTTAAATAAACATTTACATATTCATTAAATTGTTTATTATCAGAATGAAATTGATGATTGATTGATTAAACTGTTCATTACCAGAATGATGAATTCTGGAATTGTAAGAAAAAATTAAATACAAAGATACTAATGAATTATGTTTCCTGAAAAAAACTTATGAAAGTTCTGGAACTATAAAACAACAGCAATAAAGACCTTAAAAAAACTTAGAAAACTTATGAAAGTTCTGAAACTATAAAAAAACATTAAAGACAAAAATGCTAATAAACTATTTTTCTTGAAAAACTTTATGTAAATTTTGAATGCTGACCATGAAGAAATTTTCTTGGAAGCCAAACCAGAGAAATAAGACCCTAATTGTAATTAGTAGAAGGAGTAATTAGAAGAAAACTATGCATTTTTTAGATTTTTATTTTGTTATCTGTAATTAGTGTGACTACTTGGATTAAATCTAATTTTGAAGTATTCATTTTTGCTTGCATACATTTTTTGCATTAAAAAAAGTAAACATTTTATTGTTGTAGAAGCATGAAATTAATACTTTTCTATCTTCATTAAATACAACATTGTCTCTTTTATAAATTGCATTAAATGATACGATTTATAAAAAATGAAACCGCAAGAGTGCTTATTTTTAAATATAATATCAATGGCCATTTCACTTAACTACTTTTTAGAGACCCGAAGTTTTAACAATATTTCAGGCTTATGCAAAAGCTACTTCTTCGCAGATTTCACTTAGCACGCATTCCTTGTTTAAAAATGCGTTAGTCCCAATGCGATGGAAGCGATTTTGTTGTTGTTCCGCAGTTAATGAACTGTGTTTTCATGCAAGAGTTAGAAAAGTCTTTAAGAACGAGAATATCTTTAAGAAGTCAAAATGTTCGTTCGGATTCTCACAAAATAATGGTTGCCTGATTCAGATAGGCCATCTTTTCTCCGTTAGGAACTTTTTTCGCCGACTTGCTATCGTTCTTGTATGTCATTAACTGAGACAAGATCCGTTATTAAATATACATTAGAGGGCAAAACATGGGCAACTGGCATGGTCTCTTCTTTTCTCGTGCACATTAAATGAAAAATATTCACTACATATCTTGTTCTTATTCCCATTTTTGTTGGGCATGAAACGAAAGGAACACCCATCCAAAGCGGACCAATCGGAATATCGTGAGCGGCACGGTCACGATTCGTTCAACTGCGAATCTGCTGATTAAAGAAGAAGGGGGAAAAATGCTTGTGACTGATATCAAATCTGGAGTAAATGACATGCAGGAAATCGTGACTCATGCTGTGTAATTGAAATTGGGATCGACTGTTCACGTTAAATACTGGGATTCAGGTTTCGATTAAATCTTCATTGCAACTGTTAACAGTATTTTGTATGCATTGATTTCACTACATTCTACTTCGGAGAGATCATACAAGAGGTTTCTGGTACGCAGAGGGAAATGATATTCATGGTCACGAAAGGAAAAAGAAATAATTTTCTTTTTAAGAAAGTTCTTAAGTAACAGCGGTGTAGAACACGCGGGTTATTGTTTTTCATGGAGAACCATAAAATTTCGCAACACATCTTTAGTATTTTTTTATCACATCTATAACGTAGTTAACGTATAGATGTAACTTAACGTGTAGATGTATAATGTATTAATAAACGTTGCATTAAATTATGGCCAAACTGATTATTTTGACAGCAATTATTTCTCTGGTTGGGATATTAAAATATTATATTCGTAAAATTTCTTTTATAAAGGTCCTGCGTTACTTCACTATATGCATTTGTGACAAAACAGAGATATTTTATAAGGTTGATTAGCAGCCATAATTTGAAAACAAGTCTTCTCTTGAGCAATTGTTTTCTTATCATCGGTCGATAAGGAATCAATAGAAAGACAAAAGTGAAAACTTATTTAGAAACAAGAATCAATGCTCTTTGGCAAGAAAAATAGACAATTTTGTTTAAATATAATTATTTCATTCATATATCAGTAATTTTTGAAAATCAGAATTTTTTTAAATTAGAAAATAATTAAATTATTGATTTGACTAAGATATTACTCAGTAAATGTCTGGATTTTATTGACAAATAACCTATAAAGCTTTGAAATCTGACAAAAAAATCGAATTTCATTTTTTTAATTGTAGAATTATATTATTTCCCTTCTTAGCTGAAAAAAAAATGTGCACACCTAAAATTAAGTAGTGGAGGTCCAACAAAGAATCAATTTTAAGAATTTTCCTTATAAAAATTGATTGAAATACACATATACAAAATTAAGGTTTATACCACTCATATCAAGGTGCGTTTTAAGATTGAAAATATTATTTAATTCATTTCATCACTTTCGCTTAATTAATAATTAATTTAGAGAGGCATTTCCATTAATAAGCAATCGAGTATTTTTATTTCATTTTAAGTCATCATTTTACACAGTATGGAGATGGTTCTTGTATTTTTCAGTGCCTATAGTTGTTATTTTCATTTTGCTTTGTGTAATTTTTCGTTAAAAAATATATTCTCAATTAATTATCAATCTGCCTTTAAAAATGCATTTTTTTTCATAAGTTCATCGAATCTAATATTTTAATATATGTTCTTTCTTACAGCTAAAAGATGTTTGATTTTTAAAAATCTATTTTTTTTCACCAACTCTCCCTCACCTTTCCTCTTAAAAAGATTCCTCAAATCAAGAAAGGTTAAGAATAAACAAAATGCTATATAAATTGCAAATTTTTTTAAATGGTCAGCATTTAAAGAATTTTCTAAAACTTTGGTTTAAAGTATCAAAACTATTATGTGAACTATATTTACCTTTTTCAATTATCACAAATGTTCTATAAGTAAGATAAGTTTAGGGAAATTATTCTCTTTCGAATCATAATTTTCTTTTTCATTTTATACAGAAAAAAATCATTTAGATGAATTGATAAATAATACTAAAATATAGTTCCGAGATAAATATTTTTATTGGAGCTCGTGATAATAGTATTAAATGAGCCATTGAATGAAATAAAAAAGAAGTTTTACATATATATGCGAGATAAATATGCATGGAATAATTTTGATATCAGAAGAAAAAAAAGAGTTTTTTAAAGTTCCTTTTGGATGTTCTTTTAAGCATACAATATCTTCCTTTTAAACAAATTAGGAAGTTTAAACATATCGGAATTCATCATATAAAAGTACAAGAATCAAGAAATATAGAAGAAAAAAAATGACAATTCCTACTTAGACTAACAAAGAAAAATTTTATTTCTGTTACTCTTTATGTAATAATTACAGTTAATATAAATCAATCAATCAATGATTTCAAAAAAATATTGATTTTCGCAAGAATTGAACTCGTATTCTTCACGTGAAAAATACTGAAATCCTTACATTTTACCCATTTAGCAACTGCCTGTTGACTTCTATTTTCATCACAAACAGCTAAAACTTTATTTCAAGTATTAAAAATTAATTAAATTTAATTGAAGAATTAATATTTGAAAAAAAAAAAAACTCTATAAACATCAAGCATCATAACCACTACAAGTTAAAAAAAATGTATTTGAACTTGAATGGATGAATAAAAAATATTTCATTAATGATAAAAAATTTGAACAAGATGTGTAAATATTTATGGGGAAAGTGTGAACTAATTGTAGTAATGGGAAAAAAATGCAGAAAATAAAAAGGAAAACAATGAAATAGAAAAGACAGAAAAAACCACTTCGCGAAAAGAAAGAGAAGTGTCAAAAAGTCAAGCATTTCATTTTTAGAAATCGCGCTGAAGCTACTCTTAAACAGCGGTATAAGATGGAGATGACGATCATCTTTTTATTGCATAATAAATTGGTAGCTATAAAAATAAATTACCGCTCTTTAAATTGTTTGGGAAGCTAAAATAATATTCATTCAGAAATTACATGGATAGAGTCAAGATATTCTATTATTAGCAGCACTTATTCAAAGATGAATTGAATAATAAAAAAAAGAGTAAAATTCGCCTTGTATCCTTAATACGGGCCAGGCGACTTTCATTCTAAGTAAAAACACAAGCAGCCGTAAAGAAAAAGAGCAAATCACACACGTGCCATTTGTAAATCATAGAGCTGTCTCAACGATAAGCTAACACCTAATCTAACGAGGGCTATTAACACGGGCCAATTGAATTTCCACTTGTTGCAATACAAATTGGAAGCCATAAAAATAAATCACTAGCCCACGGAGGAAGCGAGCGAGTGCGTCGGCTGCCGCACGTCCAGTGGCGTGCGAAGCCTCAGTAAATAACGGAGACACCCCCCCCATTTTTAAGAGACTTTTTGTGATTAATTTCGAAATTTATCAACCGTGGCGTATTAAATAGATCAGTTAAAAACATGAGAACTCTTTGACTTTCATATAACTCAGATATGCATTATTATTTGATACGAATTTGAATGCTTCCATAGCACGCAACACATCCATCGTGGGTTGCACGGGGGGAAGCGAAGGAGGGGGAACCCACAAGCACAAGCATTTTCACACAAAGACTCTTATTTTTTTGAATCGTGATTAGGCTTTTACGGGAAGAAAAGAAATTTCAAAGACTCACTCGACGCCGTCTTACTCTAGTATTTCTTGAAATAAAGTCGGTCTAGGAAGTCGGTCGGGGAATAATAGTGTTTATTCATTCTGTCGTTCTTTATATCGTTTTCTGTTTCATGAGGCTATCAATTACTACATTTTCTGACCGAAATGGAGAACCGAAAATAAATTTTTTTCATAAAGTCTTAAGACATTATCTTAAGACGTTGGCGATCTAGAAATTGAGTCTCAACAACATTTTTGCCAATGATGCTTTATTATCTTTAAATATAAATGGAAATGTTCGTTGTTGTTTATTCAATCTCTGAATACATTGTTTTTTTTAATTTGTAGATTAAATTTATATGGAAGATTTCTTCTTAAGTAACTGGTGAAATTCTTATTTTCACATGCAATAATTTTAAATAATTTGTATTTATAACTTTAATAATTTGGACTTTGCAGGTGTTGAAATATGTATATATTTTAACTTAGTTTGATCATGCAAATAATGTTACCAAATACTTGAAATAAACTCTTGTCTAACAAACATTTTCTATACATAATTTTATTACAGAATATCTTAGAATTTTACCTGATATGTAAGAAAACAAAAGACAAAATTGTATTTTGATGTAAATTTTTTTGGAATGTTAGTAATACGAAATGAAAATTGAATTAAATGATATTCAGTTATCTTTAATTAACTTTTTCAGCAATAATATATTTTAAGATAAAATTATATTCTAGTAGAATATTTGGAGAATAAAAACTATAACTATCAAATAAGAGGGAAAAAATTGAATCTATAAAAGCTTCGGAAAAATCGAAAATGCTATTGTCGATTTTAAAATAATGAAAATAAATCACAATTGCTTAAAAATCTATTTTCTTGCGTTGATGTTGCGTTTAAATATGTTTCAGCTTTGGCAATTGTAAAAAAATTAAAATTTTTATAATTAAACGAGAATAGATTTGACACAATTTATAAAATATTTCATTTCAAGAAATGATATTTAATGCATATATATAAAATATGTTATTTAAATATATTATACAAAAAAGTCTTACCTGATTGTAAAAAAAAACATAGCTTTTATATTAATCCATGAAACTTCAGACAGACATAAATTGTAAATTTAAGTATATCTAAATCCTGAAAATAAAAATGTGAAGATATAAAAATAGCTTCTAGATCCCAGTTTTGATACAGTTTTTATTCATTATTTTTCTCTACTGCGAGGAAAACCAGTAAAAGATAATTCAATCTACAGCATATCGATAAAATCAAGGGGTTGGTAGAACTTCAGAAATTTTGCAGCCAATAAATATATATACTTTTCTTTTGCTGATATTTGGAAAACCAAACAAAATCGAAACATTTTCAATACATTTCCAGATATAAGTATTTTTCCAGAGCTCAAACGAACGTGTCTTTCCAGTTATGATTTTCTCTCTGTTGTGGCAGTGGTCTAAAGGAGACAACGGGGTAATGCGGATATAAATAGCCTATATAACCTTTAAACCGCAGGGGGTGACACAGGGAGATCACCCTCCCTTAAATCATAACAACGCAGAGAGCAGTTGGAGTCTTTCCTAAAAGAACGTTTTACTAATACTTTTCAAAAGGCAATTGTCAATGAGAATGTTCAAAGCGGAAACATATGTCATCTCCTAAGACCCCGATTTCTTTTGAGCAGACCGAAGATGACACATGTTGGGAACAAGAGACAAACTATATTTATCCTTTTACCCTTTTGTAGTTAGGGCGGCAGGATTGTGGTTTTAGGAAATAAATCGCCAATTCGAGGGCGGATAGCCTTGTGAAGGTGATGAGCTCTAAAGGAGCCCTTTTGAAACAAACTATAAAGAATAAAACCATGTATTTTAGCTTCTGTTTCCACCACACCTCCAGCTCGTGCTTTCATGCCATAAAAAGGGGGGGGGTAAGCGTGTAAGATTAGGATAACACATTTTAAAGATTGATAAGTTCAGTGAATACGCTTGGGTGAATTGTAGACAAGTACCCCATAAAAAAGAATTATGGGCGAAAGGTGACAGATAAAGAGCTTAAGTAATATACCTGTAGGGGGATGAATGCAATTACTTGTATCAACAAGAACGATAGTAATGATTTATAGAGCTTCAGTCTACCGATTTCTTTTTTTGATGCATGAAACTTGATAGGTATAGGATTTTAATTTAACAAGCGTAGTTTTCGTCCGCCGATGATTATTCTTGGCGCTTGCTTCAAAGGATCCGCAGTAACTGCTTCTGTTACACTTAATTTAATTTAGTTATTTTTTTTCGTCCCACTTTGAAACTACACGATTATTTTGTGACCTGCGATCAGGAAGTTTATCATTTATAATTTCTTTTCTTCAAGTTATTCAAATGAATTTAACTTGCAGTAAAATGTTACTCGTTTTGTAATGCAAGACTTAAATTTTGCGAAGATTAATATTTTATAAAGCTATCAACAGGAGTTAAATCAATCAGAAGTTTTTAAATTGTTAAATTGTTAACTTTTTCTATGATTTGTATTTATTTTTTAAACCTAATTATGTTTAGGC
>JAOUZG010020818.1:1780096-1799241 GCA_026289955.1 Argiope argentata
ATATATAAACTCTAAATTTAAACCCTAATTAATTTCCAAACTTCATCGTAATTTAGCCCATAGAAACAACATTCAAAAAATATTCTCTTATTTCCTGATCCATTCCACTTGTTCTAGTTAATTAATTCAACAGAAGCTTTGTAAAATAGCCGAATCAGCTAAATGTTGGATATTTCCCACACTCCGAATGTAGGGATAAAAATTGTCCAGCTTGGCAAATTCCATTAAAAGATTTCCCATGATTCCCTTGCACGAGCTGTATATATGATTGACATACGTCAAAGATCCTTATTAAAATCTAAGGGTATATGTTCAGAGGGATAAAAGTTTAATCAGCTTTTCGTCATTCCGTTTTGCGTTGTTCTGTGTTGTGCTCGTCGCTTTTGATTGTGCCTGCTTCCCGTAATGAAATAAAGCGAATTTAAAAATTCAAAGTATCATCTGTCTTCGAAACTGCCTTCTGCTTTCAACTAATAATAAAAATGCATTACACGTGCGCACGCACACGCACGCACGCGCACACACACAATTTATTATCAAAATCTACGGCCAAATAAGAACATTTCAAGAAAATATGACACATAGATTTTGAATTTATAAGCTATGTATTATTATTTTAACCGATGATAAATTTTTAGAAAGATGACCCTATATTATGATATAATAAATATGGATTCTGAAATCTAAGTCAGAGGCTAAAATTGTTTGAGTTTTAATTTCCTTTTATATATTATCTTCTTTGTTGCATGATTTATTACTTTAATGTTATTTTTAGTACCCATCATCTAGATTTATTTTAAATAACGCAGCTAAATTTCGTAAAGCTTTCTAAAGATGTTCAACTTTTATTTGTTCATTTATTTAAGTCTTCTTTACTGTGACATGGATTTTTCATTTCATTTCCTGCCTCGGCTGCTGCAACACTAAACTTCTGAACCATCTGCGTAAATTTTTGTTGTCCAAACAAAATTTTTTTGTTATTTGGACTACAAAAATGTTCGCAGATGGTTTAGAAGGAAATAGTCCTTGATTGTGTGTAATGCCATTTATTCTTTTATAAATACAGCTGATCATTTATAAAAGGGTAAATACATACAAATATCTGGACATTTAACTTCAAAGCTTCGAAAATAAGCATGAAAGGAGCTGAAACTTATCAGAAAACGTTCTGTGAGTGATAATTGCAGATTTACTCAGCAAATTGCGAAAATTATACAGTTTTACATGAAAAAAATAATACTTGTTGCTTTCACGATATCGATTATGTATAAATGTCGTATGCTAAACAAAAAAGGCAAATGACTGATTTAATTTATAAAAATCCCCCTAGAATTAGTAGAGGTAGGTTGATTACCATACTTGCCTTACTTAATCAGCAACCAAATCTTCGCTAAAAGTGAGGCTGAGTCTAATGACAGAAATAATTGTCCCTGCTGTGCAGAGCTATAATTGGCCGTGACCTCCTAATTCAGTCTCTCTGATGTCGTAGACATTTCTGCATGATAATTTGGACATCTTGTCCCGACAGGGAAAGGGAGGAATCGCAAGCAACCATCTATTTTGATGATTGTTCTCCCCTCAAACCCATTCCAATGCCATCCCTTGTTATTCACCCTCGATTCCGACGTGATCCGAATCCCACTTTTCCTATTGGATTACGCGGTGGTTACAATGGTCTGGAACAAGGAATTACCATTCCCATCCCCAAATCTTCATCTGCATTGATATTGGCAGGAATTATTGATGGGGCGGATCAAGCCCTGAAGACAGATGACATAGTCTCGGTCACGCGCCTCGACACGTGTTCCAGATGTCATTGGTTACTTACCAAAACTGTCAAACTGTTCTTCCGTTGTACCCATTACATCCATGACACTCTTTTTTCCCCGTCTGTGGAAATAGGGGAGAGGGTGAATCTGCAGATTCTGGGTCATCAGCATTTGCAGCTGGAAAAAAACTGTTTCAATACAATTTACATGGTTATCGTCAAGATTTATGAGCAAGGGTAAACATGGATAATTAGGAATAACAGAAGAATATTTGTATGAGTTATCACTTACTATGCGGATTTTAAAATGAGTGTATGTTTCACGAGTAAGACACCTGATGAAGATTCAGCAATAATGTGCAAGCGAAAAATGAAAGGAAACGGTAAATCTGAGTAAATAAATAAAATATGAAGACCAGAAACCATATAAACTAATTAAATACATAAAGTTCCTTTAGATTATTTTTTATAATAAGAGCAAGTAGGAAAGGAAAATATTATCGAAGAATTTCTTCTTTTTACTTTCTCGTATATGAAGTACACAAAGATAATTTATTATAATCATTAAAAGATTTCAAATTCAAGATTTTTTCGAATTTTCATATTTTAAGACCACCCGGACTTCGAAAAATACATATTTAAAATTGTGTCTGTTCTCAATTAAAATAATATGTTCAGATTCAGGAATCACTGTACTGATTGAGTATTGTATCAATTGTACTGATATGTACAGATTGAGTTATTGTCTGTGCAGGCAATAACTCAAAAATGTTTTCAGTTAAACAGATAAGATTTGGTATATGATCTCTACTACAAATTTGTAGATTTCCATCAAGTTTTGAAAGGAATCTATTCAGAGGAAGTATGTCTAACCGCATGTCCGAATTTCAATAAACACAACTATGAAACGGGGAGAGCTAGATGGGTGAAATTTGTTAAACAGACTTCATATCCAAAATATAGATATGCATTAAATGTGAAACCAAATCGAACAAAGGGCTACTGGTTTCTACCTACGCAAGGATATAAAGCCAATAACTTAAAAACGCAGTGACTTTAAGTCCTGAGATTTTATATCCGATTTTAAGACTGCAATTATTGTTTCATGTCAGCTTTTTGTTTTAATAGGTCAGGGAAAAGACGGTCAAAATACATATTCGGTTTCTTGGTATTTTTGCATTAATCTTATATCAATGATTTATATATAAATAAATAATCAAAAATTGCATTCTAATAGTTTCATTCGTAAAGATTATTTACCTATGGCATATGATAAATAATACTTAAGTACTTTCATTAGAAAGTATGCAAGGAAATTTTAGGGAGACTACTTACGCTGGTTTATGATTCATCTTAATAAAAGAAGAAGGAATTTAACATGCTTTTTAAAAATCTAAATTCCGAAATAAATTGCAACTGACTGTAGTATTTCCAACTTACTCTTGAGTGAATATTTTTTTAAAAAGAAACCATTCTTATCAATCATATAAAAAAGAAAATTAATTGAAACAGAGCAAATAATATCCAAGAGAAAAACGAATACTCTTTCCTAATATTACTTCCAGTTATATATCAGTTTAGTCATGCATCCGAAAGAAAGAGAACGGAGATCGAAATTATATTCATAATAAAAAAATAAAGTAAAAGTATTTTTCAGCGCGATGAAATGTATACCATTGCAGCTTTCACAAATCCCTGACGAAAAGCAAGAACTACCCATAAATTGAAAATTTAAATAGCACAGAAATATAACTGTTTTACTGATACAAAATATCTCCTGAATATGTGCTTTTATTAGTTAAAAAGCTCTAAAAGATTAGGTAAGCTCTCATTTTCAACTCAAAAACTTAAAAATATTCTGTGAATCTGCTATCTTGCTTAAATTAACTCCATTCAACTCTGGGAAGCCAGCAAAGCTCTGCTCGTACAAGACTGTATTCGGTAAGGGAAAGAGCCAACACGACATATCGCGTGATCCCTTTCGCAAATTTTAATTAAATAAGTGCGGAGTAATTTATTTCTTCCAGAAACTTTTCAGATCGAAAGCATAGCATATGCATTAAATTCGAAAGGAAACAAAAGATTTTTTGATTTCACTTGTAATACATTTGATGTAGTTTTTAAATCATATTTTGGAGAAGTTCGAAGATTCTCTTTGAACCTCGCTAAGTAACGATTACGTGTTCTTCTGAATATTTCTGATATTAAAGTACCAAGCATACGAAAGGAATTAAAATTTAAGAAACTCGAAAGATTTTCTGAAAATACAAATGAAAGGAGAATGTTACATTCGCATTGTTTTTGTTACAAATATCACTGAAGAAGAAATCTTCTCTAGAACAGATTTTAAAATACCTTTTAAAATTTTAGGAAGAATTTAAATCGAGCTTTTACAAGTAATTTTTAAGATTTAAAACGATTTTTAAAAAAGGTATAAAAGAGTGTAGCTTCATCTGGGTCACTACTTGTATAGAAACTTTCATTATATTCATATTTCTATTAAATGTGTGAACCGTTGATATAAAACTTATGCCACAAAGTTGCAAATGAGGTCATGGAATCATTCTATAGGTAAGCTCTATGCAACTGTAGTCATGATACAAGTGCTTTCCTTTTAGATACTATCATTTGACACTTGTCGGTTATGACAGCTACCAAGAAAGAATTTCACCAATTGGGTAATTTCAATCGTCAAACTATATAGCATGTCATTACATAACCTGATACTTGAGTATACCTTCATAATTTAGCTCAATTTTTTAGATACTTTTGACCACCGTTAAAACAGAATTGTGCCCATCAATTAAATATTTTAAAAAAAGTCTATTAATTCCTATTCTGCTTTAAAGAAATATTAAAGATGATTATAAATTCTGAGGTATAAAATTCTTTGAATATAATTTATTAAAACAGTTTATATCTAAAGTTAAGTGATTCATTTCTTTTTCTTTGGCATAGTTTTAAATGTTAGTCAAATTGAATCACAAACAATGGCTTGAATTGGAATTAGTTAGTTATAAGAAATAGAAATTCTCATAAATTGGAGCTGGAACAAGCCAAAGAGTGGGAAAAGGGGATATTATACAAGCCAAATTTGATTAAAAAAAAACTAAGACTATTTGAATTTGTTTATCATATAACGAAGCATAAAAGAAATGTATAATATTGCCATTTAACAAGTGACATTAACTGCCCTAATAATTTAAGTGCTTAACTAAAAGTAGAGAATATCCTTTGGAAATTCGGTTAAATCACATAATTATCATAATGATTAATATTTCGATTAGAGAAATAATGTATAAAAAACGCATAATATCTTTGGAAAATGGAGAAGAAAAGCATGTTTTCGTTCTTATAAAGTTAAGTATATAGCGGAATACAAAGCAAAGGCTTCGAAGTTTAATATGTTGCTAGAGTGTTAGATACTTAAATCTCCATAAGGAATAATTTTTAGCAATTATCGTGAAGAATGACATACGAATTTCGCTTTGTTTCTTGGACTTTTTGTACGAAATATGCATAACTGTATTCGTATTTATTCGAATACGTGTTACTTCTTTTACATTGTCTATTCTACGCTCTATTACATTGTGAAACATATAACCATTGCGAGCATTCTTGTCTTGTAACAGAATGATTAATGCGAGCGTGACAACCAACCAGTACAATTAGGAATGTGAAACACAAAGCAATTTCGCAGGTGTTAGTGTTTCTAAATCCCTTGGCACCAAGAAAAATTCAATAAATTCAATAATTGTCGAAAAGCACCGGCCTTTTTACGTGGTTCTTCGTAATAATAATAAACACGAAAATCGGGTGAATAGAAGCAAGTTCGTGATCAGCGAACGTTACAACAGCATTATGCATCAATTCCACCCTACCTCCTTTCTTTCACAGCTGCAGGAAAAACAGGCGGTAATTATTATGAAATGATGCTAACTTAATTACGCCTAGCAAGTGAACATAACACCTGAGCGATTTGTATCAGATCCAATTATTTAAAATAAACCAAAAAGAAAAAACTAAACATGATAAGAGCGTGAAAATACCAAGTTAATGACATTATTCCGCTGAGTAAAGCGGGTTTTAATTCTTTATCTTCTTGAATTTGCCATTGAAACGTTTTATTAAGAGAATGAACTATTGGAAATGTCATGTAAAACTCATGGTTTTATGAAAATTTAGAAACACATTCAAGATTCGCAAAATTTTCACATTAAAAGTTTAACACATCAGCAGCTACTTCAAAATTAAATCTGAAGAGTTCCAGTTCGTTTTCGAAGTTACGCTTCCCCATAAGGTATTCAAATCGAAGCTGTACACAAAGTGAGCTTACAAGTCATGCCTTGGAATCGAACTGGAGGTCTTCATTGGTAAGCTTCGCCCACACGCAAGTCTTATAGAGCTTAGCTCACATTCTGCAAGATCGCAACTGTTGAAGCGTGTTCGCAAACTGGTAAAGTCATTAAGAACGTTCGAAGCCCCGGCATTATTCAAATGATGCATGATTGATGGCGAGGAGAGTTTCGGAAAGTGTACTGCGCATTCTGTCAGGGATTAATCGGTGTAATATGAAAATTAAGAGCGGCGCTGGGGTCCGCTTGATGATATTCAGAATATATTAAATGGAAACATGAAAGATGGATTAAGTCGCTAATTCTAGCGACAGGAAAGGCTTAATAGGGTTCTAACAGGCTGTAAATCTAAAACGGATTTCTATCCGTGAAATTTAGTGTCGGTAAATCATACAACAATAAGTCAAAAATTAAGTATCAAGGAAATTTAAAATTGCTCTTTTGAGTAGTATTAATTACTTCATTTGAATAAACGGCAAATTCATTTCAGTTTCTCCTTTTAATTAAGAAATTTGAGTAATCTAAAATTAATTCTGCCTTGGTGTAATAGCTCTATGTTATTGGCCCAAATTTGATAAATTATGTATTATGCATCAAAACTTGGGGTGATTTTACATGGATGTTTTTACTTAGAATTTGCATTTATTATTTTACTGACAGGTTTTGAACTGAATGAAACTTCTGTTAATTAAATAAGAATTCCTTCAAATTTTTATTTTCGCTGCTTCATTTCAAATGCTGCAAAACTATTGCACAACACCAAGCACTCATTAGAGTTAAAAAAAAACTGACCAGGAAAATGAAGCATTAATCAATAACAAGCAAAAAGAAATAACTTAAGCTTTCAACGGTTTCGCAAGGGAAGTTGCAATAGCTTTCATTAATACTGCTGCTAAATCACATAGAATCACTACCTATCCTTGTTTTTAGGACCCCCAAATTGCAAGCATATGACCCCTCTGGGGTAGGAATGAATGCTTTAAGGAAGTCTGAAATAATTGATACTCTTACTGCGTGAAATTGCAGAGCAATTTATAATCAATGTTACTCTAGAAAAAATTCGAAGCACCAATCCCAATGAATTTATCTAACATTCAAGAGCAGTTCGAATTTGTCATTTTTGTGGTTCACGATGGCTCATAGGTTAACAAGCATCATTTAAGAATCATGATGAATGAATGTTAATTAACAATATTTTAAATTAGATGCTCAAAAAATGAAGCAAGTTCTTTTATTCCACCTGCACTTTCATCAAAGCTGAACAAAGAATCCAGATGCCTGTAGTTTAGAGAAGAGCTGAAAAGTAGTATCAAAGGTGATTTTTTAATCTTCAGCCTGTAATTATTCAGCATAATGCATAATATGATTAATTATTTTGGCGAGGTAGAGTTATTTTTAATATTTTTATGTATTTCTTTCGAGATAAAGGCAAGAATTTCTATTTCGAGCTCTCTTTCCTGAGGGAAATCTCACAATAATTAATGAATAATCTTGCCACAATTGATGCTTCGAAAACCACACCCAAAGCACTTGGAGTATCTCCAAGTAAGTTGGCTTTCAGGAACTAAAAGAAAAAAAGCAGTAATGCTTTTGAAATATAAATGTGGGCAGGTGGACTTGTATTAATGCCCAAAAGGCGACGAAAATATGTGCCTTCTCATGAACTAAGTCATGATGAAAAAAAATTAGGAGAGAAAAGCCTTTAAATTGTTATTTAAATTATATTATGATGTTGCATAGGTATCACTTATTGATGCAAATTACTACCGAATGAACTCGGAATTTCAAGCTTATAATTGAAAAGAAAGCTTCATTCTAGAATCATCCCTCAAAAATACACAAGTGTTCTCTTTTTCCCTCTCTTTACACGCACGCACGCACACACACACACACACCACATAACTTTTGTTTGAAGCAGAAGGTAGTTTCTAAGACAGAGGATAGATTTTCTAATTTATTTTTATTTTATCTCGGGAGACAAGCATTGGGCAAAAGCAGAAGCGGATCAGGAAATAAGAGAATATTTTAGAATGAAGTTACTATCAGCAAAATAAAGATAAAACTTTGGCAATTAATTTGGGTTTAATTTAGATTTTAAAATATAATGTCACACACACACACACACATGTGTATGTATATAGCTTCAAGTTTTCAAATAACCTTTGAAGTTATTCATTTTCATTAATGTTAATTTGCCGGTAAAGATTCAGGGCTAATTGGTGCATTATTTTACTTAAAAAAAAGGATTAGATAATAAATTACGTCGGTATTTAAGAGGATAACTGATAATGAACGAAGATTAATTTTTAGTTGCTAAATATATGTATTCAATTAACACTTTGGTTGAAGTCAAACAGTTTTATTCAAGTCTTATCAAAAAGTTTTATTTGATTTTAATACCATCATACATATATAAAAAAAGCAAGAAATACATATACATGAACCGCAAGAATGATTCTAAGAATAAATTGTACTCGTGTAGCTGTTAAAACTCGGTTGCAAATAAACTTGTCTAAAAAGAGTTTATTTTCAAAAAAAAAAAAAAAAAAAAAAAAAAAAAACATCAATCAAAATTATATCAGAAATATCAGAAATACTTAGATAACAATTTTTAAATTGTAATACATTTTTTGATAACATTTATAATACTATATTTAATATAAAGTAAAAGACTTTAAAAAATCGAAGGCTCTAATTTCATTTCAGGGGGAAAGAAAATGCAATATTTAAAAAGAAAGTTGAATCGATGAGTTTAGACGAATCGATGGTTACGACTGTTAGAATGAGGCAAACATTAATATTCTTCTCTGCTAATATTACAGATGAAATAAAGTTCGGTTATCGCATTTGAGCTCTTTCGAGCACAAATCCGAAAAAATAAAATAATTTTGCCATTTTTTTAGGAATTTTTCATAAAATTTGATTATTTTCATTTCTATATTCCTCAATTTGCTTATTTTGCTTGCTATTCTAATCGCTTATAATGTCTTCGTAGTTCAAAACTAGCTTTAGATTATCTTTTTATGCAAAACTGGATGTTTTTTTTTTCTATTAAGACAAATTTTTAACATTCATTTACAGCAATTAAGCAATTCTAAATTTTGTGAATTCATGAAAGACCGATTTCATTTTTTAACATTTCTTTTTTCTTTTTTAATTTATGTATTCGTCCCTTTACATTCCTCATTTTATGTTTTTTAAATACAAGAAAAATGTTTCCTGTTTTCAGAATTTTAAAAGACTGGTTAAAGTAAAAACATTCAAGATCAGTAAAAAGCTAGTGACACTAAATTCGTGCGTGATCTCATTATATAAATGTATATATATTTCTGCGCAACAATGTATTTTGAAATTCACCTTTAGGCATTTGCTTGGAAACCATTCATTATATTCCTCCATTCCGTGCAAAATTACATAAAAAATTCAGACATTTTACTCACGCTAACAAGTGCAAGGTTTTTCTCGCCACCGAATACGTCTTTTTATTACTGTTAAAAGCACATTTTGTATCTAGGATTATCGATTACCATTATAAGGATTGCATGAAAAATTGCTATAAAATAGACAATTAGTTATTGATCGGTGTTTTCAAATGCTTTTATCTAGCATTATCCATATTAAAAAGTGTTACATTTTAGATCTGTTGTAAATATTTAGAAACATGTCCTCTATCCAGCAGATTTTCTTTTTCCTTTTATAACACTGCAAATTAAAGAAAAAATAATGAACTCTTTTATTTTAACATCAGTTTCCTCCAATAAGAAGGCCTTTACTTCTACGTTGAATTTCTAGATCACGTGATTTTTGCAAACCAACCACGCTTGAATCTGATTGATGGCTTGTTTGACTGCTCCCATGCCACGCCTCTTTTTCTGTTTCAAAGGCCTCAGGTAGCTCTTTACATGCTTGTTCGATAATGTCATTGTTCGCAAGCGCAAAAAGACAAATAAAAAGATAAACGCACTTATCTAATGTAATGCAAATCCTAAACAATAGTATTCTAAAGGAAATGAATGCAAATACACACAACTTTTATGATAATCAAACTGAAAGATAAAGGTTTATAAACATGTTTATTATTATGTAACCAGTAGAATTTCTTTTCTGATGTTATCCAAAGGTGAAACAGGGAAATGTTTGAATCGAAAATAGTAATAAAAAAGCTTATGGTTATTCAACATTTTCCAGGCAATAGCTTTTAATATAACATTGAGTAATCACGTAAAATTCTGATTCGAAAACGTAATATTTTATGATTTTAAATATTTTATCAGTTAATTTTGATTCGTAACATTACTGATTCCCACTGATTATAAAATTTTCGTGTATTGATATTAAAATTTTAATAAAAGTTATTTCAATTTATCTGGTTCTAGAGAATACTGACTGCATAATGCTAAAGTTAATACCTCACTCATAAAAGTTAAAATCTATATAATATTGAAGATGATAGTATAAGCTTTCATAATAATATTGAGTTTAGATCAGCCTTTTAAGTTATATTTAATTAATCTCATTAATATGCTTTTATCACATTTTACAATTTAAAAGATATTCATTTCTAGAAACTTTTTTAAAGATTTCAAAGGTGATTAACTAATCGCTCTAAATAGTTTCCGAAACATTGCAAAACAAAGAAATTCCTTCTAATTCAAACCTTGTCTTGGAATTTAAAGCTGTCCTGCTTCTCTTTTTTTTTTAAAAAAAAAACATACTTTTTCCAAGATTAAAATATATGTCATTTTATAAGATTAGTAACAGGCATCTTTTAATCAAAATACTTTAAAATTATTTTTTTTTCTTTGACAGTAAATAAAAAGCACTATGAAGGAAATATTTAAAATATATTCAATAACAGTATAGTCTATTTAAATGAAATATAAAATTTTACTCGTAGGTAAGCCTTTATTATACCTTTTCTCTTTTTCTCTTACATAAGAAAAGTCTTTTTCGTATGCCAGAAATAATAATTTTGTATTTTAATTTTTTAAAAAAAGGCGTTTTATACATAAAAGAATCTAATAACCATAATAATAATCGTAATATTCTTTATTTCTACACTTGTATGTCTTTTATTCAGCAATCATAGTTATCATACTTAGGTTCTAAAGAAAATAAAAAATTAAAAACTATAAATCAGTTTTAAGATTATTAAAACAAATGAATTCGCATAACACATATCGATTCATGCAATTTGTGTTAATTTTCTTGAGAAATCTTAGTCGATATCTTAAATGGATAATAATCTTATGAATTAATAATCGGGAATCTACTTATTATTTGAAATACATAATAAAAACACTTAAAATCAAAAAACGCATACATTGCATTTAAAGAAACGCATCATGAGGGCAAAAGCATTGTAAAAAGAATGAATAACACATTAAGGAATATATGATATTGCTTACATGCATTCACATTGGAATATATTCGATTAAACATCAAAAGTTTTAAGCACCTCCTACATCATGATATAGGACCTCCCACGAAAATCAGATGCGCATTTTGTATCAGATGGCCATTGCTTCTTTCACTTCAAGTTTTGAACGCTTATTCTACTTAAATACTCGAGAACAGTGGATGATTTATTCGCCTTTGCTTGATTTTCGTGGTTTTTGAACAAATTTTGAAGCTTGGCTATGTTTTTACAAACGTCTGCAAGATGCGACATTATCAGAATTCCCATTTAGTTCCGAAAGTGCCCACCAGGCGGCAGTAGCTATTCCCGAATAGTACAATTCGAAAACAACAAATGTTTTAAAAATATGTTTCTTGTACTTTTTATGCAAATAAATTCATATGCCAAATGTGTATTGTGTATCTTTTATTGCTTTGAAGAAAGTATTTTCTGCCGAAGAAAAATATGATGAATAAAGCTTATCTGTTATCTGTAAGCATTTCTCATTCATGGATTTTTTAAGTATGATAGAACTCATGCTGAAAACATGATACATTCTACCGATATAATAACTGAAGAGCTTTTTAAAAAAGTTCTTATCCCCCCAAATTTTCTCCATTCATTAAATTTCTGAATGAAAATGTTGCTGCGAAATTACTGAGCTGATATTAAATTAATAAGCGAATAAATTTAGAAAAGTATATCCACTATCAACGATACTTCTTGTCCTTTAAAAGGGTTTGGTTTTAATAATTTATAACATAAATTAATACCACAAATCAGACTTTCAAAGACGTGCAAATATGAAATTCTTTATTCAAAATTCAAATTATTTATTATTGAATGAATCAGTCAGCTGAAATCTCAATTTAAATTGCACTTTGTCGTTAAAGTTTTATGCTGAACAAATTAACATCTTCTCTACAGCCCAGAAAATGTTATGTAATCGATGCCACCATGAAAAATTTTAGTAATGCTATTTCAAAATTTGAACATAACAAATACTTTGGTATTTACTTGCACTTTTTGAACAAGCTGTGATGCGTGATTAAAAACTGTTCGTATCTTTTATTTTTTGCATATAATTATGATTTGAATCTAATTTCTTTGTATCTGTTGGAATCTTGGCTATCCTGATTTGTTTCTAATTTCTTTGCTTCAGTTAAAATCATGGTTATCCTGATTTGTTTATATTTTGTTTGTTTTTTATGTTATAATCATGATTTTTTTTTCTAATTAAATGGAGTTACAAGCTTGTAGTATAAATTTAGTGCTTCTAATGATTCAACCATTCATGTAAAAGTACGCGATAACATTGTCCTTTTCATATGTATTGAGCTTCTCATGTTTTAAAATGTTCCTAAGGTTGAGCATTTCAGTTTTTCTAATAAAAAAATATTGAAATTTATAGCCATAAGTTTGTATTGCTATACAGGATTGCGATAAAATTTTTATAATTGATTCATTCATATTTTAAGGATTTCGTTATTTCAATTTTTGTAACTATAAAAACATTTTTTTATTGGTAGCAATCCGAAATGAGAAAATTATGTATTTGATCCTATCTTAGCAATTCTTCCTCCCTTAGTAATTAAATAGCCGTCAGCTTGTTAGCCATGATTATTGGCTTTTTATTCTATTAAATCATGAATATATAATGCATTTTTTTTAAAAAAAATTTCTTTGTATTTAGATATGACTGTAAAAAATAAATTTAATTGAATCAATTTGCCACTATTTACTACAAGTGCAATTAAAAATGAAAAATATTATCACTGCTAAATATAAGCGGACGTGAAAAATATATTTCTGAGTTAATATTTTTAAATCTTAATTTTGCCAACGAAATAAAATTTTTAATCTTAATTTTAACAATAGCAAAAGCAGGGGATTGAATATTATGATGGATGAACTTGGATTTTATCTAAATTAAATTAAGAACATAGTTACCGCCATAATTTGACCTCCACGTTTGGTGTTTTGTTCAAATAGCGTAATTAAGGGATCACTAGCAAAGCCTTTTTTAAGGGATCACTAGCAAAGCCTGGCTTCGCAAGCAATATAAGCCATTAAAATTTAACTTCACCCTATTAATTTATCACAGTTACTCATAGTTAACTGCATTAAATTTTTTTCTTAAACTTGGAGGAAAAAATTGTACATAAATGAAATCGACAATATTAGAAATGCAATTTTTCGAATTGTAAGATAATTTTGAGTAATAAATTATCCATGTTTGTGAAATAACATATTTAGAAGACATGGCCATCAATTCTTCAAAGTAAGTCGTAGAAATAACTCATTTATCGACAATCAAACTGTCTTTTGTGTTGGATTAAACTTTGGTTCTCATTTATTGATTTCTTTTGCATCCCCCTCCTCTGATTTCTATTTTTAATGAAAATTTGCAACCATTAATTACTTAAGCTTCGAATTACCGCAACTTTAAAAACTTCCAAAGAAGCTATTCGTAAAGATATTTGTTTATAATTTACTGCTGTCATTCGACAATAAGTGATTAGAGCGATTTCTGTGAAGTATATGTTTGCACTTTATATATACAGAGAGAGAGAGAGAGGTTAATCATACCTGAAAACAATCTAATTTTTTCTCAGAACTTTTCAAAATTTTTGAAGCAGCATTTTATTGTATTTTAAACAAATCAAGATATTCATTTAATTCATCTTTTATCTTATGAATTAGATATTGAATTAAACACGACTGAATGACTTTTTTCAATGACTGGTTTAATTTTTGAGATTATAAAACGATGCTCACATTTGGAACAAATCAAATAATGTCATATTTTGCCGAACATTTATCATGAATTTTGGGTTGAATTCTTTATAATAACTGGCGAGAAATATGCTATTTTCATTTCTTTTTCTGTTTGATGTTTTATTTTTTCTCTGGACAGTGTAATTAGTAATTCGGTTACCTGTACAACATTAAAAAATATGAAATTCTTTCAAGTAACTTTCAATGGAAGTAAATGCCATTGAAAGTTACTTGAAAACTGGAAGTAAATGCAACTAAAACTAAACTAAGTAGAATATAATTATGCAAGCTAAAAAGATTTTGAAAGATGTCTTATCTTCAATACATCCTGTTGTTATTCCGTTCCTTACATTTAAAATTTCTTTTCCTTCAAATTTTGACATCAGCCCAACATTGAAGAACAGCTCTTTGAATATGAATGAGCCCTTTAGTTTTTAAACCAGGTCGTGCATTTTAAGTTCCAGGTGATCGCAGCAAATAGCAGTTTCAAAAATGAAATAAGATAGATTATTTTCTGTTGGCAGGTGATAAAAAACTATAATTTTCTTCGTTGAAATATATTAACTTGAAATTTTACTGACCGTCTGCAAAGGTAAAATATTACCCGTCTATTATATGTCATATCATACCGAGATAAGAGTAGTTTCAAAGAGATAAATGCTCATTTTTTAAAATCAATGGATACCTCATTTGAGAGCACATTTTTGGATAAATGTCTTTTCAAAAATGAGACCTTTCCATCCTGGGATATCTACGAAAATTTGAGGCTGTGTGTATATGACGAAAATTTTAGAATCAGATTTTTAGTTAGGCCATAGGTAGAAGTAAGAAGAAAAAAAAATCATGAAAGGAACGAAAAAGGAAAATTATTTTGCATTAAAGGAAAAAAGTTTTCAAAAGTAAGAGAATAGGAAAGTTTATTTATAGCCATCCATTTTTAGTCATTTCTTAAGTTCTGGCCTTGCGAATGCCATGAAATAATTACAAACAATAAATAGGGAATTGCCATTCACTTTTATCAAAAATCCCATATTTGAACGTGAATCTTAAAAACAGGAAGGTCTTTCTCAAAAAGTTCAAGCAATCAAAGGAGGAAGGATTATTATGAAAAAACTGCGAATGAACATAAATTTGTTTTTGCTACAAAATAATAGAAAATTTTGTGAATATAATGTAAAATTTTACAAAAAAAAAAAAAAATTTATCATCACAAAGTCGATTCACATAGTTTTAAAAGACATCCGGTTTCCATTTGCATTCAGGAAATAGAATCCAGAAACGACAACTCTTAAATCAATAATATTAGAGATACTCGTGGAAATGAATATCTGGATTCAAAAGGTAAATAGAAATCATGCTGCATTATGCTCTAAGTCCACTATTAGTTTCTAGAAACTAATTCTTAGTTAACGCTAAGAAAGGTTTACCCTGTAAAATTTTACTTTACAACCATAATCTGGCTATATTTTAGTCAAATATTATCTTGAAAGTTAGTAAAAATGATGTTGAATGTATCTGGTGTTAGATTGGTTCAATTTCTTAAAAAGCATATTTCCTTCTTTTGCAATCACAATTTTTATCTTCACTTAAGGAAAGCATTAAATGTTATTAAAATGAACATAAAACAGAAAATCAATCCATATTTACAATTAACTAAAAATCTGATTGAAATTAATAATAGGGAAATATCGTGCTAAAAAGCCGAAGGATATTTTTCCATACATCATATAACATTTTAAATTTAACATAGCAAAAACGATAAGTTAAAGTGAAAATTAAGATCAAAAGTGAAAGAAGTATAATGAATCCGGCCTGAAGACTTTTTCAAGGGTCACCCTCAGGCAGGGATTCAAACCAGGGATTTTTTCTGTGAGGGATCTGACAAAATTGTCAAAAAGACGACCCCTCGTGACCCGAAAATCCCAGAAAATTGAGACCTTAGAGACAAATTAATTACACAGAAAATAAGTAAATTTGAATCCAGGTGGATTACACAAATCGATTAGATCATATAAAAGATCGTTAGACAGCATAATAAACATACAAGCAAACAGGCATAGCCAATATAAGAAACAAATTTAATCCAAAATAGACACACAAGCCAAAAGTTTAAGTAAAATACTTCAAAATTTTTTTTAACTAAAATAGAAAAAATTCAAACCCTCACACAAAACAATACAAAGAAATCCAAACACATACCAAAAAAAACTCCAGAGCTTAGAAGCTTGTCATCTCGCCTAGACATCACAATAAGCTGAACTGCAAATTCGAATCCCTAAGCATGTTAGGTATATATAGTCTTAATGAGTACCTGAAGCGTCATCTATTAAGTTAAGATTACAGTTATTAAAAGTTTTGTTTTACTTTTGAAAATACTTTAGATTATCTTTGTTATGATAATAACATTTTAAATTTAAGTTACGATTTAATGCATTTTCCGCTTCTTTTTTATTATTTATAAATATCATAAATATAATTTGCATTAATTTGCCAAGAAACTGCAATTTATCGACAAAATAATCACAAAAATTAATCTTTAATACTGTGATTAAAATTATAACAGTATAATTAAACTGTAATAGAAAAGATCTTTCCATTTCAGGTAAAGAGATGGTAAAAATATTTATATATTTCGATTCCGTTGTGATGAGATAAGTTTTTGGCACACGACAATTTTTTGTTACAAACTTGATTTTGAAAAAAAAAATGTAATAAAGTTTCACAGTCAAGACTTGCATAAATATTCATAAAGCGTTTTGAATTTGAATGTCTTTTAGAAACAATGTATAAAGGAGAAAGGTAAAAGAAAAATGGGTTCTGAAATGAACTGATTGAAAATAGTTTATTTTAGTTTTGTAGCAGTCAAATAAAAAAGACATTAAGATATTGATAAGCTTTGCTGTATTGAAAAACGAATATTATTTACGGAGAAGCATAAAAAATATCAAAACTAGAGATGTCTAAGATGAAAATCTCTCTTTTTGTTTTTTGTTTTAAAACATAAATGGATAGTTTATATATATATATATATATATATTTATATATATAAATTGAGTCATATTCTTTCTGGAATAGAGGAAGAGTGCTTATTATAGCAATCTATTTGGTTAATTTTGTTAGAAATTCGACTGGTCAAAAGTCACCATTCATACTCTAACAAACAAATGAAAAAGAAAGAAAATTTGGAAGTGGGTAAGAATCAGCCCCTACAGTTTTGTTACGAAGAAATTATTTTTTGTTAAATAGCATTTTAGGGTCATTCAAGTTAAAACATGCTCTTTTTTTCTGTATAAACAGTTGTTTTTTTACTCTTTTTGTTAAAAATAATTTCTTTCAATTTTCCTAAATAGAAAGAATCTCTTTTTATTTTAGAACGCATGGATAAATCTGTTTTTGTAGATTATTTCATCGGCTGTTTTGACTTTCTTTTTGACCTCAATGAATGTTCATAGACAGCTATGATTTAAAAATTGAAAGGCCGTACTTACAAAGATATTTCGCTATACATATTTAGTCAAAATATAGAAATCTATGACATATTTCATTTACAATTCATATGTTTTCATACATAAATATTTTTACTGCACAAATAGAGCCTAAAGGTTAAAAAGGGTTTCCTCATTTATATTTATAGGATTAAAAAAAGAAAGACGCTAATCATAGTATCTTAACCATGCTTTTGCTTTAATGGTTAAATGACTGAATTCCTGTTAAGTGCTTTCTAAGATATTAGCATATATCTGCATCGTTATTAACAAAGCGTATAAAAATAGCTTTATCATTATTAAAAGGTGCTTATGAAATTCGAATCGTTTGTATGAAATTAAATATGGATAAACGTCTTAAAAAATGAGACTATCCTTATTAGCTTCTATGACTGGTTTGAAGCTTATTTTTAAAACAATATACAAGCAAGTTGTTAAAGGAAAAACCAATAATAGAAATATTATATATTAATTGAAATATGTGCTTTCAAAGAAATAATTATTGTTTTCATTATGATTTTAATATAATCAACTAATGAAAGAAAACCCTTTTTACAGAATTCAGTGTTTTACAATCAGTGAGCCGACTATTTCTACTATTTTCTGCAATGTTTCAAAAATATATTAGCTTAGTATATATCCCTCAATTTCAAAATGATCTTTTCTAAACAATAAATGCCTCTTGGAAACAGTCACATTATTTCAATTTAAAGAGTATATTTGAAGAATGGTAGGTCTACGCTATTTTTAAACCAGCAGCATTTATTAGAGAAGTAAAACATGTTCATACATCACATCTTTAAAATCAAAGACAACATTTAACAAGGCAAAAAGCTAACAGGAGTAATCAGCGCAGATTTTAAATGAACATTTTGGTTTGAAAAGTATTTAAAATATACTAGTGTACCGTTGCTAAAAATTAAGTTTGGGAAAGCTATCTCTTTTTTAGAGACTTTTACGTCAATGTTGGATTATTGACGTTATTTGACAGTTAAATCTTTCGTTACGCTTCATTCACTCTGAATATTATTTCTTACCATAGCAAAAGGGAACAATCACTATAAAAGAGTTCATCACAGTAAAAAAAAGAGCAGGAAAAGCTCTGGTATTGTCTCAAGCCTATAATAATTTTTCGAAAAAGAACAGTTTTAACGTCTTTATAAAAAAATTAAAAATCATTTTTAAAAAAAATTTCGAGCACTTTGGGACGTATTTTATTTTGGATGTTTGATTATGATGTTTGAAAACTCTATTCACAAATAAATGCTGGGTTTTCATGAAAAATATTGATTCATTTCTTTACTAATTTAGTTTTTCAAGTTGCATTGAAATAATAACTAACAAATTACAAAATTATATAT
>JAOUZG010020818.1:1813628-1844157 GCA_026289955.1 Argiope argentata
CTTTAAGTATAATTTCCCATTCGTAAATTTTTTTAGTAAAATATATTAATTAATCTGTAAATTGTTTAAGAAACCAAATTATTTTTAAACCGTTCGAATGTGTTGATATGGTAATTTGGAGTTAAAGGATAAATAACTAAGTTTGGATTGCCTAATTCTAATTTAAATGTCAAGAAGACATTAAGGCTGACCTTCATTTTACCAAACATATATATACATCATTGAAAAATAACTGAATGGCTTCCCAGGGGCTCTTTCCAAAAAGTTTTCTTTTAAACAAAAGATCTTTTTAAAAAATACCTTTAGAATCCAATGAAAAATAATAAATTATTTTGTCTAATTTCTTATTCGTAATTTTTTTAGTAAAATATAATCATTAATTTATAAATTTTATCAGTAATATTAAAAAACAAAATGAATAAATGTGCACTATTAAATTCAGTAAGTTGGATAACTAGAAAACAATAAATAAATAAATAAATAAAATTTTAAACATTTCATTGCGACATATATTAATTTTTTAAAAAAATCAAATTATTTTAAATCGTTTCTCCTTGTTCCTGGAGGTCTGTTCACCAAACATATATACAAACCGTCGTAAGGGTAACTGATTGGCTTATCTGGAACTCTTTCCACGGAGTTTTCCCCTAAAGAGCAAACTTTTAAAATACTTTTAGAATCCTATAAATAAAACAGGTTCTTTTAGTAGGATTTCCCATACGTAATATTTTTAAGGAAATATAATCTTCAATTTATAAACCTTAAGCATAATATTTTCAAACAAGATGAATAAATGTATATTCTTAAATTCAGTGCGACGATCTAATTAGGAAAAAAAAGTGTAAATATTTCTTTGCCGTATATATTTTAATTTTAAAATATCAGATTATTTTTTAATTGTTTCTGTTTGTTCCTATGGTTAAGTCCTGGTTTGAAGCAAGAAGATGAGTAACTATATACTTCGAAATTAAATAACTAGAAAATATCTAAACTAACATTTAGTTCGGCAAACATACAAATATATATAGCATCGTGAGGATAACTTATTTACTATCAGCTTCTATGTGCATTACATCAAAACTGAATGATTCTTTTAAATGCGAAAAATGAAATCCACGATCCCCAAAGTATTAAACAGCTCATATAACCGTATACGTTTAAAGTTTAGTTTGAGTTAACCTAATAAACATTTTTTAAGGAAATTGGGGTTATTTTGGGGCGAATTTCGTAAGTTTGATCCATGTTCAAATGAAGAGGGTGACACCTGAGCTTTCATGCCAGCCTCCCTGCTTTCACACCACACCAGCTAGAGGATATTTAGTTCAGAATGATTTAAAGTGCACAACAACATCAAAAGAACTATATGATTAAAATCTGTTAAAAACCCAATAAGTATCTTATCTTTCAAAAATTTATTTTTTTAAAAATCCTCTATTACTTTAAAAATACACATGAAAGGAGAAATATTTTGCATATTTTATGACCTATGTTTTAAGGACTTAAATTTCAATACTCTTTAACCCCCATTAGTCTCAAAATATAATACATATGCATGTAGCTCTTATTTATTAATTATTTTAAATGCAATACATATTTATATTCCCATTAGCATTGATTATTATAGTTAAAAACCATTTATTATCAAAATTAGATTAATGTATCATAGGACAGTTTATATATCCACGAAATACATAACGATAAATTAATAATGAAATAGACTGTGGCTTATAGAAGTTTAAATATGAAAAACTTTGATAAAATTGTGTATATCCACCTCATACCATCTTTGAAATTTTTGATGAATAAAGAAAGCTCAGAAAAATTTACGAAGATTTTTTTGAAGAATAAAAATTAATGTTACATATTCCACTTATATTCAGCACAATAATTCAGTAAAAATTTATATACTCTCAACAATAAGAACTGAAGAGCATTCTTATTGCCTTAATGGTTCGATTTTCTAAGCCTTAGCATTATTTGAACTCATTTATTGCCCCGAGGGCGAAACTGAGTAAAGTATTTGGCGCGCTTGCTTGTTATTTGAACAGCGCCAAAATTGCACCTCGTGGAAAGACGTATTGTTGAGATACGGCTCTATTTAGCTCATATCATATGGCTTCCTAACTGCTTGCCTTTTTAATATGGTTATACGGTATTTAATTCTGAGTTAAGCACTTTCGGGGGTTCATTGTGATTTTAAGCTTGAAAATAATTTATTCTAGCAATTGTTTACATATAAGGGCGAATGCCAAGTACGGACATTTCTATTGAAAGGACTGGTATGTATCTTCAATTCTATCAAATATAAGGAAAGTGAGACAAACAACTTGTACTACAACAACCTAAATGTAGTTCATAGGAACCTTCTTTTGGTGAAATATTGTGTGGTTGCAATTAGAGAAAAAATTTACATTTAGATATCCTTAATTAATATTTAATTAGACGATTAGTAGCCCTTTGGTCTGATTTAAAATGAGCTACAAATCATGCTATTATACCTTTAGAGAAATACTTCTTTGGATTGAAATTTATATATTATATTTTCTTAATATAACTTTTAAAAAATTTAGTTGACTTATTTTCTATTGTCCTAAAATTATATAGAATATCCTTGTCTAAGTTGGACTAATGAAATCAGTAGTACTATTACTTCGAACTACAGCGATAGTTCCTTAATAGTTCTCATAAGATAGAAATGGGCAAGCTAAAAGAAAATAAATAAAAAAAATGAATAAAAGAACACTGAAGAAAGAAAATGCTTCTTTGGATCGTAATTTATATATCATATTTTATTAATATAACTCTTTAAAAAATTAGGTAATTCATTTTCTGTTGTCCTAAAATTACATAGAATATGATTGTCTAAATTGGACTAATGAAATCGATAGTACTATTACTTCGAACTACAGCGATGGTTCACTAGTAGTTCTCATAAGCTGGAAATGGACGTTAACAGGAAATAAATGAAAGAAAGCTAAAGAAATGAACTGGTTAAAAACAAGTAATAAAAAAAACAATTTTTTAAAATCAATTCCTACTTTGGATATTATGAAAATTTTTACTTTAGTTACTTTTTATTAAATAACTAGCCGCCCTTGGCGACCAGTCGGTTCGCCAGTATTAATGCTCGCTAAAATTTTCATATAATATTTTATTTAGCTGTGTCTCATAACAGGTTTTTCATCAAAATATTTTTAAACCAAACAAATTTTGATAATCATATAATTCATTTAGAGTATTATTTAGTATTATTTTCTTCAGATGTTCTGTTCATTGTGCTATTCATCTTTCTCTTTGTATCCGAGCAATGATTGTCCCGGAATTGATATTTTACTTAAATGGTGGAGGGAAAGGTCTAAAATTCTACATTTTCATAGAATAATGAGATTCAAATTTTCATAAATGTAAACACACTAAACAATAAAGACAATTGGTTTTTAAGAGATGCGAAAGTTTGAAAAAAGCTCGGAAAATGCCACGCACAGAGGAAATAATATTGATACACACACATCCTTCTTTTCTTTTCTTTTTTTTTCTATCCTTTTTTTCTTCACTAATTTTGTTTCTACAAACCCTATTTTCACTTTGTTATTCTTTTTTTTCTTCCGTGCCGAAATTTTATTTTGAGCAGGCATAGATTAAATATTCATACAGACTAATAATAAAAGCAGCTATTTTGTTTCTTTTTTAAACATCCCGTTATCTATGAATGAAAACCAACTGACTTCGCGCATTTCTTTCTAAACAAATCATAATTTATTACTTCCTGCTATCTCACTCAGTTGGCGTGGGGGAAGGAAATGCAGATTTTTGGCGGGAAAGTTAGAAAAGTGTCGTTTTAACTATTTTCCTCGCAGTTTTTTAATTTTTTCTCTCCATAAGAACCATCCTCGTGTCTTAACGAAACTATTAAACAAAAAATTAGCCGAATCGGTCGAGCCGTTCTCCAGTTTTGCGCTTAGCAACGCATTTCGAGCTCCATTTTTATTATAATAGATTAAGATTGCTGTTCTCGTGTTCCGCTTTACAACGGAAGGAATGGTGTAATAGCCTCTGAGGGCACTGACCCCTGAGCACCTGAATAATGATCACCTTCGACTCAGTACCCCCAGCGGTATAACTCTCGACATGGAGAACTTTGTGACCAGGTTCGAACTCGTTGCACAAGGGATCCGAATCCAACGCCCTATCAACAAGGCTATCCCGATTAACTATTATAATTATTATAAAGGCGAGAAATTTAGTTTTTAGTTAATTAATAAAAATTAAAGAATTAATATTTGAAAAAAAATGTATTGGCATCAAGTGTCATGCATTACAAGTTTTAAAAAATTTACTTGAACTTGATTGGATGAATAAAAAGTATCTTATTATGATTGAAAATTTGAACAAGATATGTATATATATAGGGAAGTGTGAGATAATGGTAGGAATAGAAAAAAGGCATGCAGAATTTTGTATTATATAAAAGGGGCCAAAAAGGGGAAAAAAGAAACTGATAATTGTGCATAAAATACCATACTTAGGTTCATTCATTGAACATTGATGTGAATTTGAAGATTAAAAAATAATTTTGCACTAATTTAATTTCAAAAAATTGATGGCATAATTTGGGAACCAATAATTCAATGTCGTTTTTTTTTTTAAATTTAATCTATGGTACAGTTTTTTGTACTATTTTTATTTTAGCCTTGTATTGAAGCTAAATAAAATTTTATTACTTTTTTAAATCAAAAATGCTTCTCTATCATTATTTATTAAAAAATTCTCAGATGGTAGAAATTAGGTAACTTTTCTCTAAAATTACAAATTCCAATAAAAATTTTAACCAAATATAAGAAGCTCTGCATTTGCGAACTTACATCAGATTAAAGCTTTGTCTTTAAGAGAAATAAAAAGCGAATCGGTAGGAAATTAATCAATTTTGATGGAAGAAAGTTGATGTGTTAAATGAGTTTTAGAAAAAATCCTGAACTTCTTTGTTATTTATAAAAGGAATAAGAGTGGAAATTAATATGGGACTCAGATTAATTTCCACAAAAGTCAAAATTTGTTGCTTAACTTGGTAAAGTTATTCGTTGACGTCAAGCATGATAGTTTGCATTTGGCTGCATTCTTTTTCAATGGAATTCTCAACTCATTAATTATGACTGATATATGAATTATAAATATATTGTTTTATGATTTTAATCAGAAAATAAAACCCGGGATGAGGTCGAGGGTTTCTCTGTGTGTGGGGGGATGGTGTCCGCGCTAATTTACAGCCTTAACTATTTGTTAATCATTGTCCCCTCGTCATTGGCTCTTTAGTCGGAACAGGATGAATACTGAAGAATGCTAGAAAGAGCAGTATTCTTTCTCTAATATCTACTTAATTAGTCAAATAAGGTATTCATGATATCGATTTGGCACACAATCTCCCCGATGATGACCAACATGTTGATATCAGAATAAGAAGATGCAATGCTTCGGCAGATAAATAAAATAAAATAAAAAACCATGATCACTAACCAGGGAGCTGAATGCGAGTAAAAGTACTAGGTATAGACTATTTCTGCTTATGTTGTACTCTTAGAAAGCATATTGTATCTACGACCTTTTGCTATTCAATTGTACTAGATCTATATCCAGATGACCATCAGAAGCGCATTAACTTTTCTGAATGGTTATATTATTACGACTTCATGTTGTTATTGCCACGCCATGAAGTAGATGACGCTTTCATTGCTTATATCTTGCGGATAGATGAAGCATTCTTTACAACTGATGTGGTCTTCAACAGTCACAAAAGCCGTATGTGTTTCAATCTTCATGTAATCGGCCCGCAGGGATATCAGGGCAGCTGGTTTATTGATATGTGAGTAGCCTATCAGGTAGCCAAATGAATATACTATATATCCTGCCTGAACAGTTCAAGGCGCATTATATTTGATATTTTTTGGTAGTGCATTAACTGATTTCCTGGTTGACACAATCTTAGCTGTAATGCATAGCCAATGGTCCTAGCATGATGGAGCGTTGGTGCTGTGCGCGATTGACTGAATATGGAATACAAAGTCGTTGAACTGGATATGGAGGGATCTAGATTATGGCCGACATGATCACCAGATCTAATATCTTTAGTTTTATTCTTATGGATTACATTGCAGGAATTTATCAATAGAAATCTAGTATTTACAGAAAGCAGCTTATTTCCTCTTCTTCATGCTGTGTATAATTTCGTAGACACATTACTTTTGCATGGTTGCATTCAGTCTTCCACGCCGCGTGCTTGCATGTCTTGAAATGTGAGGTGGAATGCGAGGAAAATATTCCTATATAAAAAAAGCAAACATCGATTTTCATGTTTTCAACAAAGCTTTTTTCGTATATAGAGTATGGCACCATACTTTTCTCTGACTTTTTCAAGAAATCTCTGGGTGATAAAAGATAATTTTTAGGGCAAAGTCGCTATACTCCAAGTAAAAATATGGCAGTGCAGAGTTTAGATAATCTGGAGGGGACAAATTATCTGTTAGATGCACCCAAATTAAAAGAATACCTTAATCAAATTGACGTTATAATTAATCACCAACAGTTAATGCTTTGGTAGGTGGAACGTTGGTATTCCATGTATTATATATATATATATATATATATATATATATATATATATATATATTTATAGAATTATATATAATACCTTGGTGGCATTTAGGTATAAAAAAGAAGAACTTCGTAAAATGCGAGGATTTTTTTTTTCAAACGAAAAATGTTTCTCTACTTATCGACTGGTTGAACTAGGATGAAAAAGACCATGTTCAAAGATACTGCAACATTTTTCTAAGGCCTACACAAACCATCAAAAAGAAGTGCAGAAGTAAACTCTTGAGAGTTCCATGCACTTTAATAACATTTTGATGGAAATTCCTCAAACATCCTTTGTACAGCTTCGATAGCTTCCTATGTCCTTCTCTTACCTTTGGCAATTCGAAAAACAGCCTTTAAAGGGCAACTGGCATGAAGTATAGGGTAATGGGATGCTTGCAAAATTTGGTGTTTACAACGTTTTACAAGTATAGCTCTAAAATGTTGACAAATTGGTTAATAGCTAAGAAAATTAAAGATGTAGGCAGGTCTACTGAGTCCTCTGCCAATCCAAATAAACACTTTTAAGAGCATTTTGCAAAAAAAAGTCGGGAGGACACGGAAGTATTGTTCAAAGGCAGAACTTCTTCAGAATCTTCAATCAGAATGGATGAAAATCCCCAAGGTTCTCCTTAAAGAGCCTTGTTATTTCCATGCCCAGACAGTGCGCCACAGGCCTCAAAGCAAACGAAAATGCAATTAAATATCAAATATTACTGCAATACGTTACAATCAGGTGCTTAATTTCAAAAACTCTAGAAACATTGAATCTTCTCAAAACTTCTACTTGCATAGTTCCGCGAATTTCCGATTATTTTTCATTCATGTATATATCTAAATTGTTCTAATGTTGCTTTCTGTTGAGCTTTGTTGTTGCCGTTGTTATTAGTGGCACTTGCCATGGACAGCTTCGCCGAGACATCAGTGAGTTTTAAGCCGAAAGGATCGTCTCTTGTTTTGAAGTAGCGTCAACTACAGCCAAGAGTACGGCTTTGCTACTCATTTCCACAGCCCTTTTTACACGGATGCACATTCATACACCTTACAGTTAGACCACAGAAGAACAACCATGCCCGAACCGGGACTCAAACCCAGGGTACCCAGATCATAAGGAAGACACGTTACCCCTATAGCAAGAAGATCGACTTGTTGAGTTTTAAAAAGGATATTCACATAACTAATTTACATCATTAACAATTAGGATCAAAATTAGGATAAAAAAACTTGTCGTGTAAAAAGTTTTTGCCAGTTGATGTATTTACTCTTTTCCTATTTGTGTGAGTATGTGGGGGGAGGATATCTAGGATTGAAGCAATAATAACAAGACAATTACAATATACAAATGTTATTTTGTACATGAACTGCTATTCAAATATTCTTAAAATATAGCCTTAGTTTGCTATTCATTTAGGTATGCTTTACACTGAGTTGTAAAATTTCTATTTACGTTATTTATTGCATACTGAATTGCTTATACTTTTTTTTATCCAAAGCATATATTCCTATTATGGAGTATTTTATTTGCTATAGGTATGTGTATTCATTTAAAGAACATACTTAAATATTATATAGAATCTTCCTATATTTCTAAATTCAGCAGAATTGATAGCTCGAATATGAAACGAAGAACTCTTCAAAACTCTATGCACATGTCATGACAGATAATGCTCTTTTCTCGTAGGGTTGATGTTGTAGAGAATAAAGACAATTGAACAGTTGAAATATAGAAGAAAATATTGGAATTTATGTAATGAAAGGTAAAAAAGCAATTAAAATTCAATTATTTATGTACTTTGAATGTCTGTTATTAATTAATGTGTTCAATTAAGATCAAGTGTTCTACTATATATTTAAAGTCTTCAACTTTTTATCCGATAGAAGGTTGGGACTGGGGGAGAATAATATAGATAAATATTTTAATTGGTTATAAATTGCTGAAAATTGAAAAAAAAAAGTAAAACTTAAGGCATTCAATGAAACTCAAAAATTCAGAAAAAAGTAAAGTACCCTAAAATACAATTTCCAGGTATAATTAGATTACAGTAAATAATCGAAAGTACATAAAATATATATAACTAATGTGCTGACTTTCTGGCACAGAGATAGCGCGTCTTCCTCGTGTTCTGGGAGTCCCGGGTTCGAGTTCCGGTTTGAGCATGGTTGCTCTTCTGTGTACTATCTTTGAGATTTGTGACTGTGCCACCCTGTAAAAAGGGGCTCTGCAAACAATTGTGGAGAGTGTGTAGCTAAGTCGTACTCTTGGCCCTAGTTGGCGCTACTTAAAAAATAAGAGACGCTCCTTTCGGCTTAAATATGCTGCTGTATCAGCGGGGGTCTTGTCCATATACAAGTGCCATAAGTAACAAAAACAACATAACTGATGTTGATGCAAATAATTTAATGATTTAAAAATATACGACTGAACTATGCTATACGCCAACGCATAACACAACTTTCATAAGGACAGTTTTTAAAAATAAGGTATTGAATGTTTGAAATAATTTGATTATTCCTATAAAAAAAAGGTAAATTTGTGGTTTTCATGGTTCAAATCCGAAACTGTTTGATGTTGAGGGATTTTTTTTTTCACAGAAAGTGAATAAAACTCACGCATGCAAATATTCGTACCAAAAATCATCAGAAAAAAACCCTGATTTCCTTTGGTTGCAGACGGTTGGATTGCAAAGGTTTATGCGTGTAGACTCTTTTGTATTTGTTGTTTCTTTGTCATACTTTCTAACCAACATTGTCGTGCTGTCATGGTTAGTAAAGGTGGACTTCAAGGTCAGTAAATCCCGAGTTCAAAACCTTATAGTACTGAATGACCTTTATAGCATATTAATCCAATTATTCTCTATTCTCGTCCTTCCGTTTGAACTGTGTGAAAATTTGGTAAGTATCAGATTAACCTCTTTAATGATTGAGAGTCCGCACCCAGAGTATTTTCAAAATGAGGCGCTAATCTAATAAGTTTATCTTTTCTGTAGTAAATTAATGGGAGGAGATTGCTATAGAGCTGTAATTTATCTATCTATAAAAAAGAATAAAAAGGCTTTGGTTCTTTTCTTCTGTAAACGAAAATAAACTTTATATATATATAAAAAATTGTGTGGCGCTCACTTTAGGAAATATTTTATTTAGGCTACTTCGAAAATATTTTCTTTTTTGTCTTTCTTTGTAAAACATATGTTTTCTTTCTGTTATCAGTTCAAGAAAACTTAATAACTTTTTAATGCTATTATGGGAAATATTTTTTAATACAGGTTACAATTTCTAAATAACCATATTTTTTATTACTGTCGCTCTCGTTGATTGCTAACAACTTTCTGAAATAAAATTTCTACATATTTTTCAGGTTCTTCATTCCTTCTTTTACCCTTTTTTTATTTGGCATTTTATTTTTCACAACTTAAAGGATACAAGTATTGCGTGAATCGCACTTACAGACCTCAACACGTTTAAGTTTCGTTCACAACTTTAATTTAATCAATAACTATATAGATACTCGTTGTCGTGAACAAAAGATCAAGTCAGCACCAACACCTTTTTATACTACTAGAGAGCTGGAGTTTGGTTTCAACAATTGCTGCTTTAAATCGATAAAATTCCTCTTTCTTCCCAGGAAAAACCCTCGAAAACGAAAACAAATTAGGATTAATGGTTTCGCGAAGAGATCTCGACAACTATTGGTCTACAGGGAACCACGTTATTGGAGCTTGGATAAATTTCGATGCAATAGAGGAGCAATGTAAGTAATAAAAATGAAAATTTTTTAAGTTTTCAAAACTGATTTCTTTACTTTAGAAGATGGGTGTTTGTAAAGTAGTATTCCAAAAGAAGAAAAAGGTTTCTAAATAAGTGTAGAATTTCTTTGTGTTATCGTCTCTCGGGTTCAACTACATATTTTTTTCCAAGCTTATTTTCCTTCTTTTTTTTAAAGAGCCTTAAAAAAATAGAGCTTTTCAAGGCTTTATGAAGAAGTGCCGATTCAAATGCGGGTTTTGTACAAGAGTGATGACACGAATATCAGCATAAGTTTCATGTAGGGTAAGGAGTTTTAAATTCTCTTGAGATATAAAAAATTCTGCTCTTCTGATATATGGTTTAAAGGTGTTGAAGGCTATGTGAGTAAATCTAGAGAAGAATAACAAAAGAACAATTGTACTAAATGTTTAATAAAGAAATTGAGGAAGATTTTCAGCTTAGTCTATTACAGTTTCATTTAATAATTAGAAAATTGAAATAAAAAAATATTAAAGTCTTAAAAACCTATATTATATAAAGAATTTAATAGAAGGAAAAAATATTTGACTTTTACTGATAAGTTTGCTTTTTTAAAATAATGATGGTAATTCATTAATTAACCACATCGAACAATGCATATTCGTTTTTCATTAAAATTCATACACTCATGAGCCAAATGAAAGAGGTGAGAATAACATTTCCGAATAGGAAAGTCATGGTAATTATAATACGCTTCATTAAAATCTCCTATACATTTTCTGAAGAAAACTAAATTGATTTCTACTTATTAGATAGCACAGGACTCTAAAAGCAATTTGCAGGCATCTGCTTTCCATTGTCGTTGTAATGCATTCACTGCCATTATTCACGCTTATGAACCTGATATCTATTTAGATTATTGCAGTAGAGAAGAATTTATCTTATTAGAAATAAAGCGTGAATCACAGGTGATTCACGCTACAGTCAGAGTGTTAAATAAAAAAGTCTGCCGAATTTATACTTTATCTACATAAACTTGAGTTGCTATTAAATTCAAATCTAGAGACAGATATACAAGCATGATATTTTAATACTATAATAGCCAATACATACACCTGAAAGTACAAACTATCAATTTACTACTATTAGTACTTCACATTAGTTTTGAAACTGTTCCTATATATTCTAAATAAGACTTCGGCTAAAACTTCCGTTTGTACCAAAAATGTTATTTTGATACTTGCCGTATCCATCAGCCAATGAACACAAATAACAGAGAAAACTTCGATAAAAGAACAATAAAACGTTCCCCTTAGATTACGAAGTCTCAACTTAGCTACCAAAAAGTAACTCTTTAAAACTATCTTCTGAGCACACCTCACTTTTCCTGAGTGATTGATAGTCGGTTAATCCTATTAGTTATGGATAGACCTTCGCCTATGCATAACTAATAGAATTAACAGCTATTCATTAGCGGCATAGTCATAGAACCTAACTTATAATTTCATGTAACAAAGAGCAACAGAGCCACTTTTTTATTGTCTCACTTTTGTAGCATGATTAATAACTTAATTAATTTTTTGTGAGCTAATTTAGATTCTGTCTCTCTGATAGATAGATGAAGAAAATATAACTTGTTATTCCTGCAGTAGAAGAACTTGTAATGGATGGTTTTGTGTAGCGTTTGTAAAGTAAAATCAACTATTATCTGAAGATATAATCACTTCTAACTTTCTAAAAAAATGTTTTAAAATCCTAATTAAAATAGAAAATTGGCGTCTGTACTGAGCCGATGACTCCACAGAAATATTTAAAGATAAGACCTTCTTTTGATGAATAGCTTTAAAAAAATCGTCAGATTTTCATTAGAGCAGTTCGCACGTAATTAAAATGCATTCTCGAGCGAGGTGTCGTCTTGGTGAATCAGAGAAATTCCGGTGGGATTCCAGTTCACCCAATCGTTACCACAGGCAATTCGAGTTTAAGTTTTCAAGACATTAATCTCCAATCATGCTTTATAAGCATATTTTTCTTCGCATTTCTCCTCTGTTGGGTGGTTTTAATTTAGCCTCAGGATTTTCCAAGTGATTAGATTAGGGTCTTAACGACGCTTTGATTCCACCATTTGCGCCCGTGTGCTTCAATGCCTTCTACATACGGGGGAAGGGAGAGATCCATTAAGAAGGCATTGGAAGTCCGGGTTGTTTCGACGCTCAAGGTGTGGATAGGATAGTTATTAAGGCTGAAGGGCTAGAGTAGAGTGTTGCTTGATCAGAAATTATACGCTTGCCTGGGTTCCAGCCCCGCGTGCGTGAAATTCGGAATGTAAAATTTACATAGACATGTCGCTGGCTGAAGAATTTCCCCCAAAAGTGCTCACTAAACAAACTTTTGAGCGCAAATTCCTTTTTATGCGAAATATTTCTGAAAGACGCAGATTTACTTTCATTTTATAGGGGCCTAAGTTTATAGGATGATATTAAAAGAGCTACGCTGCTTCCGATTAGGTACTTGGGGTGGAATAATAATATTTCTTAAAAAGAAATTCCGAAAATATGGTACGGAATTATTAGTTTTTGATTTTGATTTTACACTAAGCGTCAAGGAGTTGATGTAAATAAATAAATATATGCCAGTACCTTTTCAAAATAATTTCAATAGTTTATAAAAAAGTTTTCATGATTTGATAAAGCCCTACATGGGCCAGTTCTTGAGAAAAATAAAGGTAATGGGAGATTATTTAGTTATAAATTGAAAAATCAGAGCGATCATTTCAATTGTAGATATTTTTAATGAAAATTATAATTAAAAATTCAAAATGAATTGTAATAATAATTAGAAATTACTCAAAATTATAGATTTTAGAAAAAATATATAAATAATTGTATTCCAAATGAGGAAATTATTTTTGAATCATTTGCTCCTTAGATGAGTCCAAATACTTATCCAGAACTTTTTAAGTGGATATGCTTTTACTGCTTTAGAAAAATTAATGGGTGTCAAATATTACGAGATCTATTTAGAGAGATTCCAGAATACATTTAAACTAGGATCAAAACAGCTCGCATAAAACTTACAGAATTACTACCTATACTTCTGAATCTAACCGAGCATTTTTATGCGGATTTTATTCAGTAGAAGAATGTATTCGATGAATATGTTATAGATGAATTTTTTTGATTTAGTTTCTTTATATTTATATTTCGTATTTGTTTAGAGGTAGATTATTAGATATGTTATATTTCTATTCCGTTTTGAAGCTATATGAATGTTATTTAGAGAAGAATATCGTAATTGAGACGTAATTAGATGACAAGGGCAACATCTGAAACGGTAATCTCCTCTGGAAACTTTCAGATCACAACGGCGTAAAAATATTTGAAGGCGTCCATACTGCGTAGCCAGCGGAATTCTTCAAGCCTATCGAGTATCGAATCCACAATCCTCCAGATTCGAAGCCCAAAGTCTGTAGCCAGATCTGTTTGTTGTTGTTGTTGCTGTTGCTGTGCTGCGACTTATGGTACTTTGCAAGCCCGCTGACAGTTATCTGTCATCGATTTAAGGTAAGAGCACTTGCACACTCAATTTGTACAGGGAGGGGGGAACATTCACATACCTCACAGATAGAAAACAAAAAGAAGAAATACCATGCCTGATCTGGGACTCGAACCCAGGACGCCAGCTTTTATGTCTGTTTGTAAACATAAGAAGAAAAATACATGCACAAAATGAGAATACAAGATCATTATCAGCAATTTTCTCTCTACTTTTTGTTTGTTTGTTAAATGACAAGTTTTTAATTGACATTTTGCTTTATCTAATTTTAAATAGCTCTTTTTCTAATATTTGACACTAAGTATTAGCATCGTTTTCAGCCAAAATCTTTCCAAGAGGGCATTTATATTGATTCAATCTGGCATTGAAACAATGTAGAGTTTAACTTTTTAGATATTATTCCGCTGAGACGATAAAAATTAATGATATATACTAATAAGAAAATTTAAAGGGAAAAAGCATACAAACTGCATACTTTATTATAACAGACTAAAAGTTATAAAGCAACAAAATTTGTGATACTTGACGGTGTCAAACACCATGTCAATCACTGGTGATGTTGATGATGAGTCCGCTTTATAACGGAAGGAGGGGTGCATTAGCTTTTGAGGGTATGGACCCTTGAGCACCTGAGGGCAGAAGCCTGACTTCTAGCTCATCTGAAGACGACACACATTTATCACATTCGATTGCACAGCCACTTAACTCACCTCAGAGACAGAACTCAGAAGAATAACCATGCCCTGATCGGGACTCGAACCCGGGAAGCCCAGATCACGAGAAAGGCAAGCTGCCTCTGTGCCAGGACGCTGGCATCACTGGTGAATGTCAGTATATTTTCACTTTGCATCTCATCAGCTACCGATGGCTGAGTTAGTAATTTTCGTTCATTCTGCATCAGTCATTACTGACAACATAACTTTTGTTAAGGCTGCGTTAGGAATTGTTGATTGAAGATACACATTAAAAAATTATATTGCCTTAACTTTACACAAATCACTGGTTGTCAGTCTATTAAAGAAATTGGGTATCTCGGACTAGATGGTTAGATCGCCAAGTTGGCTTGGTGATCTACGTATTAATCTTGATATATATGCAGTGAATTGGAAAAGAATATTCGATCTGAAGTAGAAAAGGGTATTCTTTATGTATTCAGTAATTTTTTTATTGTCTTCATCTACAATCTACTGCTTTCTCTTTTCTTTTGCATTTGATCACAAAGCAAGTAATAATGTAGTAACAAGTGCATAGGGAAGAAAACTCATTACGTAAAGGTGGAATTACTTCTAGTAGTAAAACTATAAGGAATAATTTGAAATTTCTATAAAAATGTTTGAAAACGGGGAAATTGGTAAACATTTTTTTCTTGTCATTTTACCATGATTAAAATTACAAAATCCGCTTTTAAATCACATTTGATGGCTTTAGGAGAGGTCTCATTTTATTATAAAACAAGAAAAAGAATCACTACAAAGTGTTAGAACAAAAGAAAAGAAATTCTGTGTTATTCACTTTTTACTACACCGACGACTTTTCACCCGTTTTTCGTCGGGGAAGGACTTAATTGTGGAAACTAAAAGGTTTTGTAAAGAGCAATCATATTTTCAGTAAGTGGCAACTGGGAGACAAAATTTTTGTTCCATTATCAGAATATTGGTGGGGGGAAGGAAAATAGATTCCATAAATTTGTTTTATATGTGAACCTAATAATTTCTAATTCGTCGTTGAAGGTTAAAGCAAATACAATGACTTTATATGAAGGTTGTAAGAGCTTTCTAGAGCTCCCTCGATGCTTTTTTTCCATATAATCATAGCTTAGAGTTACAAAACCTGACAGCCCTTTGATAACTTTAAAAATAGAATGCTAATCTAACAAAGCGAAGAAATACATCCATCAATACTTTGATGTACCAACCTTGACGCCATCTTATCATCCAACCAAAATATCTCCTGAAATTTCTGGATCTGCTAAATTATCTCCAATGTCTTTTCGCGAATTTTTAGTTGGATAATTGGTAAATTAAGTTAGATTAATGAATTTTATGTCGCTTGAGATATATTGCAACTTCGACATCTTCTATTATCACAATTACAGAAAGAATCGAGAAATACCACCTGAAATATCCATGCATTATCAGTTTCAGCCGTTTGAAATCTAACATCGAAGTCCAATTATTGCGTAAGTGGTAAATTAAATTCGTCGCCCTAAGGCGAAAACAAATCAATAATTCAAAGAAAGATTATTAAATGCCATAACGCTCATTGCAGTTATTTTGTCGTTAAAAAATTATTTTTATGCTATCCGTATTGTTGATAAGCATTATTCATCAAATGCTATGCACTGATTTTGGGGCTTGCCTTTCATTTGATATGCATTTGAAAGGGTTACATTAAATTAGTCTATTAAATGTCGAAGCGAAACGCTCTAAGCTCAAAAGCTCAATTTATCATCCGGGAAACATTTCGCAATTTCTGAATAATATGAATGTTATTCTCAGAAGACAAAGTAAGCAGTTTTAAAGCAATTATGATCGAGGATATGAGTGAATCAGCAAATGCTAATTGAGAGATGAATTACATGATGAATTTGAATCTGTATTTATCTGTATTTATTTTGCACGATCGCCGAAACATTTGTAATAAACGTCTGATTGATGATGAATGACGTATTAACGAATAAGTTTATCTGAAATACCTATAATATCTAGATGGCAGAAATAGTTAAATGAATTAGAAATGAGAACTGAAGGAACGAAAGATTATAAATTAACTCGGATATTTACGAGAGTGAATGGATTTATATTTGTTGAAATTTACGGCTCTGAGATCTAATCAACTGTAAGAGGTTCCGCTAAATCTAATGATAAATATAGATAATTATAATTTTTATTGAAGAAATTTTAAACAGAAATGAAACCTGTTCCTGTAATAAACACTTTAGTTGGGATTTAATAGTCATATTTCTGAAATTGATTGATGATCTCAACACATTAAGGGAGACGCCGGCCAGTTATGACTGATGGTAGGCTTTTCGGTCATTGTAATTTTTAATGTCACTATCGATATTATGATGAATGATTTACCATTAATGCCTATTTTAGAAAGAGAAAAAATAGTTTGCTTTTCGAGCCCACATAAAAATTGCCTTTGAGCTTAAATAATGCTGATTTATTTAAGCTTTTAATTATTTCTGAACAAAGAAGATTTTTAAATGATCAAATCATGATAATATGGCATACAGATAATTGCTTTATTCCTTATGGATGAAAAAATCGAATTCTATCGATTCATCGGAAGCGTTCTTCTGAACTTCTACTGAGCTGCAAAATAGTGAAACCGTTGAAAGAAGAAGCAATGTTTTTAAGTTATGGAAATTAAAATGTTTCAAAGCTAATATCGATTCTTTGAGTGTACTTTCCATTTGTGAAATAAAGTTCAAAATTTCATTATGTCTCTTGTGCACATATATTAAATTGGAATTAATTATAAATATACAAAATGTTAATATTCCCTTTTTTAATGAAACTGATTATTTTTATTTTAAAAAAGTCAAGGATTTTTTTTCTTGTGGATAATCTATGTCATACAAATGTATTCTCAGTTCGTATAGAGATTCATTAGAATCTCTCTTATTCTTGAAACAAATCTCAGATATTTGCATTTCCACCAATTTTAACTCAAAAATGTTTTTTGGAAAAAAAATGTTGATTTGGCCAGACAAAAGCAAATTAAAACTCATAAATGGAATGTCTGCATTTCATCGAAAACTACCGTAATTTCTTGCTTTAATGTACGACTGCACAAGATAGATAGGCATATTAAACTCATTTAATGTCTGCTTATGAGTCTCACGTCTAAAGGACGATATAGATTTGTTATTTACATAAAAACTTTATTTTACAGTTTCAAGCATATAGTGCTTTTATCTTCTCATATAAAAATAATAATCTTGAAAAATATAGTGGAATTTTATTCTTATTTGTAAAGTGTAGAATACTGGATGAGAATAAAGGAAATTTGAAATAATAATCTGTTCTTGAAATGAAACGGAATATTAACTAGCTGTAAAGGAGATTGTGTGTGTGTTGGCGCTCTACAAGGCGAATCATTTGATTTGTTGTTGTTGTTGTTATTATTAGTGGCACTTGCCATGGACAGCTTCACCGAGACGTCAGCGAATTTTAAGCCGAAATGTGCATCTCTTGTTTTGAAGTAGCGTCAACTACGGCCAAAAGTACGATTTAGCTACTTACTTGCACAGCCCTTTTTACACGAAGGCACATTCATACTCCTTACAGATAGAAGACAAAAGAATAACAATGCCCGAACAAGGAATCGAACCTGGGACGCCCAGATCATGGGGAAGATGTGCTACCCCTATGCTTACCCCTATACCGCAAACTTTATTAAAGGGAATAAAAATAAGATATATAATTCTTTGTTCCCTTCATTATATAAAAACTGTGCAAATGAACTCAAATGAGTCAATTAAGAAGTTATAGAAGACTTCTTGTATTACATATAAAAGCTAATTAAAAAAGTATTAAATGCATATAAAAAGTATTAAATGCTTGTATATATTATTTTCTATAAGTAATGCTTTTTATTTTTGTATTTCAAATTATAAAGACTGCACGTTTTGTCATAATCTAAGAAATTCGGCCTCGAAATTTGAATGGTACTCCACTGAATTAATTTTTTAAAAATTATATTTGTATGTTTGTATATATGATAACTCAAAAACTAAAGGAATGAAACTTAGTATATTCTTTTTGTACTAAAATAAAGATTTTTGACCAAATTGTTAACTGAATCCATTTACGGGAAATTTGTATACTTGGTTGTCCATTTCATGTACAAACTATTATTCAAAAATGAATTGAGCTAGATGAATGAAATTCTCCGTTTGGTTTTGTCAACAGATTTGCAATTTTTTGCTCAATGTAGCATCAAATCCTTCGAAATGCTTAATGCTTTTCAGTATTTTCATTTTTGCTTACATGTACAGGGTATCTCCAAACCGTTACAAGCTATATAAATGACTTTTGGTATTTTGATTTCACGTCAAAATTTTAGATCTGTTAAAGACAAAATGCTTAATTGAGGCATAAAACAGTCCATACTGTATTAGTATATCAGAAAATCGAGGGACGAACCAACTAGATAAATGGTTTGTGGTTAATACATTCTAATTGGGAATTCCCCTGCCTAATAATTTATAATTTGGTTTAGTTGGGTTTATTTGTTCAGATCACGTATAATGGAAAGCACAAAGAGAACCAAATGCAAAATTCCGTTTTTTTTCTATACGCAATTATTATTAATTCCTGCTATTAAACATTTTCTTCCTTTCAAGTAGAATAAAATTAACAAATTTTACAAAGTATTCAGTTTTGAGATTCTAATTTATCTTTTTACCATTCTGGGAAATTCTAATTTTTATCTTATGAACCCACTAGAGTAAAGCAAAAATCATTCCCTTAGTTGAGAAATATATTGAATAATCTTTTACATAATGCAATCAAATTACTAAAAATTGTATTACTTATCACACGATATATCTGAAAATAAACTCAATATATATTTTTTTTTTATTAAAAAAATAAAAGTTACCTTCACTTGAACCATTCTCTGTGTGGAATGTCATCTGGCATCAGCAAAATAATCTGCTTTTATTTGCTTTCCTGTTATTAATTTGATCTGAAAAAGGTTGGTGGGGCCCAGATGGCAACATGATCTACATAAAAATGAATAATGAATGAATAACTTTAATTAATTAATTTGGATACATTTAGTTAATTAATTAATCTAAAGTAAATGAATAATGAACTTGAAGAAATTCAACGTTGTTTTTTTAATTATTAATTTCTTCAACCAATAAATAATAATTTGAGCAAGAAAGGATCAAAAATCCCTTTCACATTATGATTTTTTTTCTTGTTCTGTAATAAATTACATATTTTACAGAAAAATAGCATTGCTGCTCAAAAATGTGAAATTTCCATCAGTTTTTTTTTTGAAAAAAAAAAAAAACTTTAAAAGTATATTAAACAAGCTTTCATAAAAAGATTTTCATGTTACTCTTTTGATTTAAGCTTTAAAATACTGCATCTTATTTAATTTAAATACGAAGTATGCTTTTCTTTTAAAAATTATACCTTTGTACCCATTGATTCTGATTGATAGAAAAGTATTTATAAGCAGGTTGAATTTTTCAAAAATTATTTCAAATATCGATTCTAAGTTTTTATTAATTATTTAATAAGTGATTAAGGGGAAATCCAAAATTTCCGCTCAACTTAAAATCGAACAAAAAAAAATATTATCTGTAATTTTCGCCTTTTAGAAATCTATTCTTTTTTAACCGAGACTTCAGATCTAATTAAGTTTTTTTTTTCGTTACCCACAGCTTTTTAATCCAGAGTTGCCATCTCAGATTAATAGGTATTTATATGTGATTAAATTATAAATAGGTATTTATTTTATTAATCAATTTTCCTCTATCCGTTTTTAGGTAACATATCCAGGTGCAAATGTTTTAGATAGACAGCTAAAAAACTTAAAACATTAAAAACGTTGTTAATTAATTTTTTCCATATTTTAATACTTTTCACGACATTTCTTTTGGATTATTAAACGATATTATAGTTGCTACAATAAAAAAAATATTTCAAAATTGAGAAGGTTTTTTTTTTAACATTTTTTTTCGTTTTGTTTGTTTTGTCAGTTTGTTAGGAACTTGGATGTAGGAATATTTTTATATTAATTGAAATAAGTTTTCACCATTACGCGTATCACATAAAAAATAAAAAATAACAGAAAAGCATATATTGTTGCTTTTATTGATATTTCGATAATTTCAACTACGTACACACAAAGTCGAATTATTTTTTTATTCTCCCAACGAAATTGGTATCCCAGTTTTTTGGGAGCCATTTCATTTGAAGTTCATTTCTTTACCAAAGTTTTGGTATGTAGTGTCGGCTGACTTTATTGCCTAGTCCAATGATAATATCTTTATTTTCAAATGATATTATCATTGGACTCAATGATAGCTGAAAAAAAATACATTTTTTTGTCGGAACGTAATAATTTTTCAAACTATATACTGAATTATTATAATAATTATTTTCCCATAATCTGATGCAATTGCTGTATTATTGAAAGATATGTTGCACTATTTCCTGATGGTAATATATGAAAATATTTAGAGAAAGGTTATGTACTGTAAATAAGTTTTGCAACTTTTGTAAGTCATTATTATTCCATTATATCCTTTTATTCTTTTAGAAAAAAAATTATCACAATTTTTTTAACAGCTTTTGGTACATTTGGAAGATTTTTGCTCATTTTTTAAGCAAACGGTTTAGGTTAGTTTGGAAAGTTTATATATTCGGAGCAAATTTTTTAAAAAAATAATGAAATAATTGAATTTATTAGAAACCTAGAAAGGGTAAAAGACATGGAATAAAGGAATTATGGAAAGAAATTTTTATCAGCAGTTGCTATAGTAGCAACTTCTGATTATTTCCTGTAAGAGCTTTCATTTAGGAATTCCGAAATATTTTAAGTTATGATGAAGTTTTCATATTCAAAACTTTTTAAAGAAATTTGAGATTTTTAATTGCAACCTTCTTTTTTCAGTTTATGGATATTATAAGGTGTGATAATATTAATAATTTTTTAAAGTAATTGGAGATTTTTAATTGTAACCTGATTTTTTCAGTTTAGGGATATTATAAGGTGTAATAACATTAATAGTTTTTAAGTGATTTGTAAATTTTAAATGCAATCTGCTTTTGTCAGTTTATGAATATTATAAGGTTCGATAATATTAATAATTTTAGATTATAGAATTTTTTTTTAATAATTCGTTTTTATTTTTGTCATCGGTTCACACTTCAAATAAGTCACTTTGTTCAAATATTAGTTTCAAAAGACAGAAAATTGAATTTTCTGTCGATAACGATCGACTTTTGCTGTTAAAATCCCATAATTATTTTATATCCAGAAAATTAGCCGAAATGAGGAGAGTTTTTTTTTTCCTGCCAAAGAATGGGCGAATCGGGTTCGATCTCTAGTGACGATCGATCTGTCACCGAACTGAATTGCTTCCGAAGCAAACGTAACGCAATTCACATTATCGATTACCATTTGGCCTCAAAATTTTTCATGCTATTTAACTGGCTTCCGATCATCACTTTCTGCCGAATTTCGCAGCCACCCTCAAAGTGAGCCTTCTTTTAATATCGGAAATATTTCTCCATCGTTTGTAGGTATGCATTCACCCGGTTCAATTCTGCGTTTACAGGTTGAGCTTTGTTCAAATATCCATAATATATTTGCGGTCTTACCCATCTCGTTCATCATATCCTAGCGCCGTTATCAAACATTCATCATTCAGCCAGCCCCAACCCCTTCTCCGCCACATCCTTCGCATTTTTATGCACGTATAATTACTCTTGGGGTTGAGTAGAAATTACCAAAGTTAAATCATGATCTGCTTCTGTACATTTAAGAACCGTTTGAGTTCGCGGGGTAATTAAAAGTAAATGCACGTTTTGTATCTCATTCTTTTTGAACAATAACGATAAATGATATCTTGCCGCTGTTTTTTACAGTTTAAAATAGGAAATCATTTAATTGCAAATATACAACATTAAAAATGTTGTTTTCTTGTAGAATATATAAATTAGCAATTAGAAATAAAATGTAGTTTCCCATTCTAATTACTTTTAAAAGAGTTTAATTTTTTTAATTGTCAATATTTATACCCTAGATAAGCGAAGCTGTTTTTTTCTATTTTTTTTTTTATTCTTAGGAATGATATCTTGTTTCATCAAGAAGTCTTATCCTTGAATTCTTATTATTTAAATAATTATGTAACCAGATTTCTCTGAATACTTACATATTAATATTACGGTATGATAAGCAGAAACCCATTAAAAAAATACAAGCTTATAAAATTGTAAAGCAAAAAATAATATATAAACAAAATATGAATGCAAAAACTTGCATTTATGTATAATTGATACGCAAAAGAAATCTATTAAATAGATAAACAAAACATAAAATACATGTTACTTGAATAGAGAATCATTTTTCATTTTAGATTTTCGATTAAAAAACGTTTATCGTATGTGAAGATTTGAGTTAATTCCTCATTATTTGTTTTCAAAGTCTATTAGTTTTTAATTGATTTACTCATTAGTTTTTCTAATGCTTTGTATCATACGGTTTATACTTCCAATACGGAAAGAGTCATTGTGTGCAGTACTCATTATTAATGGGTTTTTTACGAAGTCGTGTTGAAAGCAAACGAATAAAGCTTCTTCCTTTCAATGACATATAATTACTCATTTTTTATTTAAACGTAATTAATTAATTATTCACGTAATTCAGATATCCAACAGGAACTTGGTACGCATTTCGAAGTAACTGATGAAGCTGCCATGCATTTTCGTACAATACTTCATAATCTGGATTGACAAATAATAAAGAAGAAAATAATTATTCGAAAATTAACGTATAAATTGGCTTATTACGTAGAAATGATTTAATGCTACATATAAATGGTGTATAATGGCTAGATGCTTACGGCAAGACGTATGAATGGCTTATTCGGATTGTTTATTCGCAAATTCGAGGAAATCAACGTGGCATTAGTTTTTTTTAAGCAGAATTTTTTATTTCTGCGATGTTACGCATATTTTTTTTTTAATTTTTCAATTTTATTTTACTTATTTTATTATCTTTTCTGCCCGGATTCTTTTGATAGATACTATCACAAAAAAAACTTTTTCAGATACTATCTGGAAAAAAAAGTAACTGCGTAGGTAAATTCTGCTAGTAAATTGTATATTTAACTTCGTCATTCTGTCTATTTCAATAAGTCATTTGCTATCAAAAAATTTCATTATATGTTTCTGTAATGTAGTATTAACGTATAATCGTACCAATTTCCGTACTTCTTTGTTGAATAGTTTCATTTATTCAATATTTCGGTTAAAAAACGTAATAAAAATGATATATTTACTGTTCGGCAAGCTACTTTATATAATAGGCACGTCTTTTCTTTAATAAAATAAATTCGTAAATTATGTTTATATCTTATTATTGTAACCTCTAACGATTATCGATAGCACTGCTTACCATACTAATTATAACAAATACAAATCCACTAGTTAATTAATGTGCAGAAAAACTCTAAATATCCTGATTTTTTTTAAAAAAATTTCATTCGCATTGAAGCTTATTTAAAGATCACATCTACAAATTTAAATTATCGATAATAACTCTTTCAAACTATAATACGAAGTGAAGGAAAAATAATAATTTCATCTCAAAACAGAATAACACCAAAATATATAGATATTCATCCCCTAGATTTCTGGAATCTTATATCTCTTCGAGAAAATCAACACTTCCTTAAAGATGTGAAGGTCTTTCTATAGTTTTTCTAGAATCCAAATTTTTTCTCATAACATAAAAAAATGGATTGCTATCATGGGCATTTGGGAAACTCCCAGAAGTCTTATTCACCTTGATGCTGAATCAATGAGACTTCAACCATTAGCACACACTTCCACGAATCAAATGCAATAAGAGATTGACCCCAATTCTTTTGGACGCGCTAGGTTCAATGATTGATGAGTTGAGTAACAAGATGCAGGGGCTTTAATTATAAGGCATTTTTCTCTCGTCGGTACCTTCTATATATTAAGCCACCACCTCTTTTCATCCCAACTTTCTTTTTCTCTACAAATGCCGTCCCCTCTCTTCAATAGACCACACCACAATAAGAGATTTTTATGAACATTTTTTTTTCTTTTTTTAAATTTTTTATCCTAGTTTTCGCTTTTTTCCTTTTTCAACTTCAACGGGTAAGTAATGAGGGAACAGCATCGTCCCTCGTTCGTTTGAGAGACATGAATTTTGCAATCGGGACAGAATGAAAAAAAAAAAAAATCTGAGAATAACGAGATGATTTATTACCAATTCCAACTCTTAACACAATTAGAATCGAAATAGTTTGAATAGTTGTGAATCGTCAGCACTGTAAATTGCTTTTAAACATGCCTCTTGATTTCAAAAAGATGAAGAAAAAAATGTTAATAGAGTGCGCGCTTTTTTTTTTTAACTCAGTCGTTGATTATCCAGTGTATTAAAGTATAAATAATTCATGATTGTATAGTTGAAAAAATAAATCAACAAAGCTCTTTACAATGAACCTAATAGCATTATTTAAGGAAGATAGTAATTATTTCTTGTTTTTAGTAATTTTTATTCTCTCTTTTAATCTTTTTCTACAAAAGAATTATACGCAATTTTATAAAGTGATCAATATCTATTATTTTGTAGAAGCTTAATTAAATGTTTTATGTGACGCTGTAAATTTTACATAATGTATCTAATGCCATTTAATGCCCCTATCGATAAAATTATTGAGAACTTTCAGATATTTTAATATTTAAAATTTAATCTTTTAAATATTTTTAATCATGTTAATCGCAATGACAGGAAGGCTCATGTATTATTATTATTTTTATGAAATAATGAAAAGCATATTTCTTAGGGATTTAAGAAGAAATATTTTAAGTAATTTAAATTTAAAGGTAGAGTGCTTTTATTCTCATGCGTGGGACTATTATTGTAGTTTAATGAATAAGAGTAACATGTTAATTTTAAGAGTATTCCTGAAAAGTGTTGATAAGCATATATGAAATAATTCTTTTTGGCATTCAAAGAGTGTTAGTTGAATAAATTAGTTAATTTAAGAACTACTAAGAAGTATAAATTTGACTATTTGATGCGGAAATAGTTATAATAATTATATAGGAGTTGTAACTTATTTATAGTTAAAACATAAGCAACATTTTGCTTGGTATAGCAAACAATACGGGAGGAAATAAAAATGGTAAATAAACTGTTTATTAAAGATTTGATTCAAATAAGCGTAATTTATATATCATCCAAAACTGTAAATAAATATCAACAATGTTTTAATTTGCGTTAAAAATTTCAAAGAAGATTGGCATCTGAAATGCGTACTATGCCACTTTTAAATATTTATTTGATCCTCCTAACTTCCATAAATATAATTTAAAATCAGCAATATTTTTTATCTACAACAAATCAACAATATTTTTTGAGCGACAAATCAACAATAATTTTTTATCAGCAACAAATCAACAATATTTATTTATCATTTTTATGGAACCAAGTAGTTTCTGGAGATATTGACAATGGTATAGAGGTAAAAAAATAATGCGGAAGAAATTGCTTTTATGAAATTTCTTATAAATTAGGCTCTATTTTTTTTATAAAACTGGTATTTTTAATAACAAAAACTGTACAATTATACACTTACATTTCCAGTACACATTTATGTTTCAGTATTTTTTTTTTAATTTTGAATAATTAATTAATAAATACATAAACACATTATTATATGTATTTAATTTATTATGAATCATTTACGAATTATACTGTATTAAGTGAAATAATCATCCAAAAAAGATATTTTTAATAAAATTATGAAAGAAAGTTTCAATAGAAGTATATCATAACAATGCATTCATTAAATCTTTTAAGCTTCTCACGTGAATCAAGTTCTAAGATGAATTATGAGCACCGCATAATTCTTAAAAGACGAGTTTGTCCGCGTCTAATCAACAAAGTGTTAAAATGTGTGTTATGGTAATGTATCAGATTCGCGAATGACCTTTTTGACCTCAACACATTAATGAAGTTTTCGTGTACTTGAAAATTTGCTGTGTATGACAGATAATATGTATCATAGAAAGAGGTAGAGGAATTGCGGTAGGTTGTAACATTTTTTTATAGATTTTTGTGATTTAATTAAATTTCCTGTTGTATCTTAGTTTGAAGAAAAAGCGAAATTTGTGACTAAGAATAAAAAAGACTTTGACTAAAAAATGTATTCCAAATTCAATTGACGCGTACTCTGACTGATTATTATTCTCATAAATTGAACTAAAAAAATATTATAACAAAATTGATGTCAGGTATTTAATATATTTTCAAACTTATTTTTTAATCCAAGTAATGCTTGTATCAATTCAGTGTAAAATATAAGTTGAATTGTGACAATTTCATTGGCAGCTAACATTGAAGTTGTCTTAATATTGTCAGAAGAGTGTTTAAAACTATATTCAAATCTCTGTTAGGTCTTAATTTGTTTCACAACATACATTTTTCTTCTCAGTTGCAGCTATGATATTCTTTTCGTGAGTTATGCCCTGATCATCTTCTCATGCAACTACTTATCCCATGCAGTGAAACATCCATTGATCATCGGAATCGATCAATTGTTCTTGGAATCCGACCGATTCTAGAAAAGGGAGCAGACAGGACGCATTTCCACATGCCTCTCGGCACTTTCTTTCATTCTGCAACAGGAAATAAATTTTTACTTCCCAGATCTGTCAGTTTCCGAAGCATTTATGACAAAAATTGCAACACGCAAAATCCTGTCCATATTATTTATGATATGCAAAAATTCACTGCTTCAATCAGATTTGTATGGTTTCTAACATAAAATATCAATGGATAATATGGTAATGGATATAAATCAAGGGATAAAATGTTGCATTTAAGAATATATTAGTAATAAAAAACGAAATAAGAGCCAAAATAAACTCTATTTAATATTTGAAGCAAATAATTTTATCTATAATTATTCTAAAAAATCAATCATATTTTTATATTTTTTATGAAAGATAAAAACTATTAAATTATCACATTTATAAAATATAACTATGAACTACATGGTATTTTTTTACATAGCAATGCGTATAAGTTCATTAGCATTTGTTGCCAGTATTTTTGATGAATAGTTTCAATTTCATACAAATCATACTTAACAGAAATTGGAAATCAGGCGATTTAAAATGAGAATATACAATTTTTTAGCTTTAAACTAGAAATATTTCAAAATTAGCATGAAATTTTTCGATATATGATTTTTGAAAAATCGAGATGTTTAAAGTAAATATTGCATACATCGTAGAACTAGATGTCCTATTCCAAAATGTATGAATGCAATTTTGATATCGAAATAGCCGCATTTTCTTCTCAAATCATGAAACTATAGAGATGATTTTGTGTATATAATCTCGAACTGTATGTATGAGTATGTATATTGGATTAAAATTAAGTGACATGAGTTACCGATGTAATTATCGAATATTTCATGACTTCAAGCGTATCTCCCCCATCCCCCCCCGCAAAATTAAAATCTGAAATTTAGAGGTAAAAGATAGAACTTATCTCGACACTCAGGATAACGAAGCTTTTCTTTCTGTAGGAAGTTTTTGACTGACTTGTTAGATCAACACCCTATTTAAATTTGTCCCATTGACCTCTTATAGGAACCATTACGCAGTTTTGAATGTTAACAGATTAACAAGAACTTCCTAAAATGGTAAAAGATTAACAAGAATTTCTTTCAATGGTAACTGATTATTAACAAGAATTTCCTACAATGGTAACAGATTAACAAGAACTTCTTGATGGTAACAAATTAACAAGAGTTTCCTACAATGGTAACAGATTAGACGCACTATCAAGTTTATCACAAACAAAATATTACTTTTGGTAGAATGAAAAATTAACCTTCTTATTTTAATTAACTTAGTTTACTCCTGAGAAGAGGATGCTAGAGGCAAAATTTCCATTTCGGTTATTCGAGGATCAAGGATTCGAGACTCAATTACTTTGAAGATTTGACTCTAATGCCTTTTAAATTTATCAAATCAAATTATATAAAATAGTTTCAAATTAATATGGTATGAAAATCTGAATTGTGTAGTACTGACCAGTTACTGTCATTATTATTTTATCCCTATTGTATCCATCAACTGTTGCCACCATTTTTAGCCTTTTCCGATCTCAAACCTTAAATGAGAATGCATTCCGTAAGAAAAATATTTCCCACCGCATACAGTATTAATTTGGGTGTACCAAGAAATAAGTTTAAAATTCAATGAATGGTAAATTAGTTAAAGTCCGTAATTCAATGAATTAATTTTCCAGGGAAAATGGGAAGTTTCAGAAAAAAAGGGTATTTTTATTTCTATTAATGGAGATAAAGTTTATTATAGAATATCAATTTTCAAAATAAATAAATCTTCTAAAATTGTTTGAAATTCATAGCAAATATTTAACGGAAATCTATTAGAGCCGATGTTAAATTAATTCTTTTAAATTATAATAATTAATTTTATTTTTTATTCTTTGCCAAAAAGCGTACAAAATTGATTTGCATCATAAAATGACAAGAAATCAAACATTCTGCCAAATAAACGGAGATCTAATAAAGTGCATTTACAGAAAAAAAATTAAAAAGGACTGAAAGTAAGTTTTTTGCTTTTCTTTGAAGTAAATAGATTTCTTTCTGCATTTAATAACAACTGAAAGATATGCTTAGTGGCAGGCATGAATTTAAGTTTTTACTTCAAAACATTCCTCAAGATCAAATCTTCTCTTCCGAATATTTAAGTGGTTGCTTTATTACGAAAGCCTCTATTTAGCGACCGAAAAAACAACAATTCTCTACTTAATTCTAGAGTTACTCTTTCAAAAGTTTTGATAATGAAAAAAACGCATCTCCGAATCTACAAGTAATGATTTATTCCAGCCTCTAATGACAATCCAGATCGAAGAGAGAGGAGAATCTCGCTATCAAGACCTCAAGAAAATAATGCTCAGTCCATTAAAAAACCAAACTAAAAAATGGATTCTACCAAAAATATGACAAATGAAGCCCAGAGATTTTTTAAATGGTTTTTCTTGGAATTCAGTCGGATACTTAATTCTGCCTGCAAGAAAAATAAATGTGAAAACAACTATTTGCAGTTATTCTTTCTCTCTGTCTAGACAGGCAGTTCGCAAGTCTTTATTTTTGCAGACTCTATTGAAGAAACCTTAGGCAGGAGAGCTTGGATGAGATCGCAGTGCTACTTTAGACCAATTGTTCAAGAAGATCATAAATTAAAAAAGAGATGGACAATTTCTTTAAGGATTTGAAATAGCATCTTTTAAAACTTTTTTTTTTCCGAAACATTTTTTCAGCTGAATAGAGGCAGAGTTTTTCCGATTAATGCAGCTCCATACGATTCTGGTATTTGAAATATCCCGAGAGATATTCCATTTCAGAAGTTGTGTATTGTTTTCGTTCGTTTCAACTACACGCTGAATGAATACATACAAAACAATCTATTTACAAACAAGACAAATATATTCGTGCTGCTGGCTATTATCATGCATTCACTAGAGGATGAAACTTTTGGATTAAATAAGTAGTTCTTTTGTATTTCAAAAAATAAATTAAAAGGACGTTGATTATGTTTTTGTATAAACTACTTAAAAGTTTTTTAAATGATATTTTTAAGCACAAAGTAAAAAGACAAGTATTCCCTTGCCGAAAGTCTCTGAACAATAAATAAAAAATAAAAATTAATTTTAATACTAGACACTGAAAGATGATTGATTGAAGGAGGAGTTAAGGCATTTAGTTGGAGTGGAATTCAACAATAAAAGTAATTTTAAATCATTCTTTTAAATTTTTAATGTGAGAATTAAATATGCTCACAGAAACTTT
>JAOUZG010020818.1:1844557-1917504 GCA_026289955.1 Argiope argentata
ATATATATAAAGCCTTATGAAAGGACATTAAATATCTAAATGCAAAAAAACCCTGGTAATAGCATGACAAAGAAATAAAAATAAGTTAATGTTAAGAAAGGTTTGATCATACAATAAATAATTTGATAATTTACGAATTATTTAGTCAGTAAGGAAAAGTAATTATTATGTAAAGTCGATTAATTTTTACTCTAATCAAGCTAAAATTTTCAATCACAGTAAATAATAATTACTGAAACAAAAACAAGAAAATGGATATTTTCTGTTCAATTAGAAAACTTTTGTAATAAATGTAAAACCTGGTTTTTAGATTAACGGCCATTGACTTTCCTAAACGCATACATAAATGCTAGAGCAAAACATATTTCACACGAAATTCTAATGGTACGTTAATTGAGTTTCCATTGAACTTTGCTGTACCGCATGTATTCCATTTGTTTTTCTCGTTTCCTTATCCCAATCAGATATGTCCAATCCTCTATCTGAGGTGCGAGTAACCAGAAAATGATTTGAATGATGTGTGGTAAAAAAAATAAAAGTAACCAATCCTGGGTAAGTGACACGAAGGTCCAACTAATGTTGAAGCTCGTGACCTACGGAGTCGTGTGTTTGATAGAATCGCAATCCACGACGTTAGAGAGCTGTGATTAAGACTTTCCTGCTTTTCTCATCACCATACGTAATGTAGGAAGATGTTTTTATAATTGTGAAGCTGAGGCACGAAGCATTGTCCGAAACGGAGTGAGCTAAAAATGATGATGATGATGGTGCCCATATACAAGAAAACAGAAGAAATTATTCCATGGTCTTTCTCCCCAAGTCTAAATTAGAACTAATGGTTTAGTTATCGCGATTAAAATCCAATTACACACACAAGAAAAATAACCTGTAAGGTGTTCCGAAAGGTTCTCATGCCAGACGGGTTAGAGCCCGATACCTTACAATAAGATATCTGGATCAGGGATACAGAAAAAAATGTTGACAAACGTTTGATGCAGCATTATAATTAGACGAAAAAAATACTTAATAACTACTTGGCCTAAAAAATTCTTACCGATAGTTTTTGATACATTTAATTAAATATAATAAAAATAAGAGAAAAAGAAGTAAAGGTGGAATGAGAAATGATAACATCTCTCATTAAAAAAAAGGCAACCCCCCCACTCCGTTTTAGGGTTTTATATACGGAATTTAAATATACAGACAAGTTGAAAGAGATAAAAAGATCAGAAAGATAAAACTATCAGGAGACCAACACACTTTGAAGAAATTCTTAGTTAGTTAATAAATTTTTAACTAATTTGTTTTTTATTGTTATATTTATTACATTATTCCCGTTCGTTAATAATTATAACTAAGATTAATAAGATGATTAATAACAAAATTCTGAAGGGAAAAATCTTAAAACTTTTTCTTTTAATTATATATTCTAATTTTTTTATAATTTTATTACTAAATTTTTAAAGAAATGCTTAATAACTACTTGGTCTAAAAAATTCTTACAGATAGTATTTGCTACATTTAATTTAATATAATAAAATAAAAATAAGAGAAAAAAGGAGTAACGGGGGAGTAAAGAATGATAAAATCTCTCTTTTTTTTTAAAAAAAAAAGCAAATATATATATATATATATATATATATATATATATATATTTTTTTTTAAATATATAAATAAATATAGATATATATACAATTTCAGAGCCTTACATAAAGAATTTAAATATTAAGACAAGCCACAAAAAATATGATCGGAAAGATAATACTACCAGGAGACCAATACGCTTTGAAGAAATTCGCAGTTTGTTAATTAATTTTTAACTAATTTGTCTTTTATTGTTACATTTATTATATTATTCTCATTTTTTAATAATTAATATTAATATGTTGATTATTAAATAAATTTTAAAGCAAAAAATCTTAATTTTTTTCTTTTAATCCTATATTTTATTTTTTTCAAAAAGGAAACAAATAAAAATAAATTTATTTAAGTATTTATACTATAAGAAGAAACTAAAGTTTATCGAATACTAAGCTATGGAGCCATTCTTTTATAAATGATATAGAGTTACTTTAGTTCGAAAACCTATGGTAATTTTTCACTTTTATATAAACTTACTTTTATATAACTTATTTTTATACTTTACATTTGAATACAATATTTGCATCTTTAAATGCTATTTTTTTTATCAATTTAAAATTTTGGTGGCCTTATAAAGCTTATACACTACAAAACAAGCTATTTATTTGTCTAAAAATATTTTTCAGTTTTAATGCTTCGCTATGTGAAAAAAACTGAATTTTTCATCTCATTTATCAGTCGAATAACAGTATTTTAAGATTGGATATGAATACTACTTATTTCTTAATTCATACATTAGATAATAATTTTGAAAGTTATTTATAGAAATGAGCAAATAATTTAATAAAATTTTGAAATAGAATCTTTTGGTTTTATTCCAAATTTATAACACTATTTCGTTTTTTAGCAAAAAAATATAAAATATTTTTGGTTGTTTAATATATATATTGTTTTATTGTCTTTTTCATCCTATTTTAGGCCAAAAAAATCACGAACGTTGTTAATTTAGGGGAATAGAACCTTAATGATATATAATCAGTCAGTATTTCAAAATATAATTTTAAAGATATGAACTGGAATCTTCTGGTTACAAATTTTCAAAATTGCAAAATTTTATGTGAAATCATAAGATGCTATGCAATGCTGTTTAAATGGTCGCATGATCATTTATGGCTTTCTCTCCCTCTCTTTCTTTTTTTGTGGTATTCATGTATGTGACTAGTTCCACTGGAAAAAAATGCCCTGAGAATAACAGAGCTCCAGATTCGTAATAAACAAACTTTATCAGAAAGAAGAGCTCAACAGAAGTCATTATCGCTCGTTGAAAGCATCATTTTTTCCATCGAATTTCCTCTGTTCATAAAACTAAAGGGGAAATAATGGGTGGAACAAAGAACAGATAGGTAACTTGAAAGGAAACATTCTTTCTTGCTTCTAAGTTGTTGGATTCCGATAAATTGATCCGAAAATAAAAGGGCATTTCTCAGCATTCCTTACTTCAATTTTGCTATTGTGTTCCATAATGAATGTCACAAATAAACCACTGAAATCTTTTTTACTAGACTAAATAGTACTGAAATGTACTGGAGAAAGCTTTATGTGCGCTCATCTAAGGAAAGAGTTTAAAACCTCTGGTTATTTAGAAATTTTCCATTCCTAACTAATATTTAGAAGATTAGACTTCAAGATTTACTTTATAGAATTAGTATTGTTTCAAACATTAAAAAATTACCGGTTTTTTTTTAAAGGAGGTGAACGTTTGAGTTCATTCTAAGTAATAAGTTAGAAATTATATCCGTATCCTACAATTGAGTAATAGTAAATAATGTCGAATGTAATTTTCTTAATAGACTAATAATTTAACGCTCCTTCTTGCATTTTTCTTCTTTTTTTATCATAAAAAAAGAAAAAAGAAAATAATTACTAAAATAATGCCGACCATTAAAAAAGTATCATAAATGCAGGATGTTTCTGCGCCAGAAGGATATACTTCTAAGAGGGATGAGAATCAGAATCACATAGCAATACAGGATCAGAAAGATACGGTACAAGATACAGTAAGATACGGTAGTGACATTACACATGCACTGGATTCGCAAGCATTCTGGACTGCCATAAAACGATGGAATAATCATAATGAATTATTACATTACTAAAGGTGAATCTTTCAATCCATTATATTCACCTTCCTTTTTGAAGTTTAGCTTGAGATAAAGGACAGACAAAAAAGAGGTAAAAAGGAGAACATTTTATTTATTGAACAGAGATCAATTTATCATTGCTGCTCACACAGACATCTGTGAAGTCTCTGTCCGTGTTCTGCAAGGATTTCCGCCACAACAATGCTATGTAATTTCGAGTTGTTTAGGTTTATTCTACTCTTCCTAGAAGCTTGTTGCTAAGACACACAGTATAATTTGAGATGTTCTAATGAAATTCATAAGAAATCTAGTACTTATATACAGATTACTTGATGTTTAATTGTTAAACTTTTAAATTATCATAAATTTTACTGATTTTGAAGCTTTTTTTGTGATAAAAATAAATGAATAATTCTTTAAAACATCAATCCATAATTCTATAAACAATGCAGTTTTCTGTTTCGTAAAATAAGAATTTCATTTTCGAATAATAAAATAAAGCTTTGACTGTTATTTGTTGTATAATTTTTTAAGAATACAAATGGATCGCAATGTAGCAATACGATTGGTAATTATAAAGGAAATTAGGTTGATTTGGCAAAATGAGGATATTTACATCTTCAAAAGGATAACTATTGCCATCAAATTTTATCTTAATTCTTAAATGAAAAATTAACAAACTTATCAAGGCCAGCCAATAATTAGTTATCGTCTATAAATGGCTTTCATATTACTTAATAACAATAAGAATTTTTAATTTTAATTAAATGAATTAAATTGATTTTAATTTTAATTTATTTAATTTTAATTAATTTAATTAATTTTAATTTAATTTTAAGAACAATAATAATAAGAAAGATAATCATTTTTAAAAATTTCTTTTATAAAATTTTAATCTACAAAATCTTGGGAAGAAACTGTACAGTTACTACTACTTTATTTTCCGAAGGATTGTTTTTAGATTGATTATCTCACAAAAATCAAAGTTCCATAACAAAAGAAAAACTTTAAAAAGAATATACGTAATTTATTTATTCTTCTTGTGAAATTACTTTTTCTCTTTCTAAACTTTTTATTTATTTATTTTTCCTAAATCGTCCTAAGAGTGTAGGGAGCAGTTCGTGATAAATTGATGAACAAACAAAAAGAAAGAAAAGAAGAACGAAGAAGATTCTCACACACATACACTTCATTAATTTATTTCTCTCGCCATCTTCTCATTGTATAAATGAATTTGAATACCTCGCCATAAACCAAATGCCTGGCAGTGATTAAACGAATTTAGTCCTTGTTTTGTTAAGCATTATGGATTACTGAGCTAGGGAAAGAAATTAAAGTTCACTTAATTGTTCAGTGTATTGTTAATGGAAAATAAATTAGTAAAGCTTCATGTTTTGAAAGATTTTGCCTTTGTTTCGACTCCATTTTAAGCTTAAATGGGAAACTTTTATGATTTCCTTAAAACAGGTTTAGGAAAAAGCAAGGGGAAAAATTAAATGTATTGGTTTGGGCTCAAAAGTTATTGTTGACATTTATGAACAAAACCTTGCACGATACAAGTTTTTTCATTAAAAATCAGCTACAACAGTGTTTAGTATTAAATTAAAAGTAATTCTTTAACAGTTTCTTTCTGTAATTATTCAGTTCTTTGCTCATTTTAAAACTTTTTTCAATCTAAATACAATTTTAATCATTTATGGTTCCATGCTTTTAAAGAAAATAAAAAAAATAACTTGCATCTTTAATTTTCAGAAGATTGGATATTTTAACAATTTTTGTAAGAAATTTATTTAATTTTTAAAAATAATTTATTTAATTTTTTGTATTTGCATTTATTTTTCAAATTAATTCTAATGTATTTTTGATTTTTTTTAAAATTAAAAAAAGATTCATGCTGAAATATTTGTTTTCCAACCATGTTTTAAATCTAATAATTTTATATATACATATATGAGTTCGAGTAAAATATTCTTAAAAAATCCTCCTATTATTGTCAGCTTTGTAACAATTATCGATTGATAAATATTCTCCCTACAAATATCCGAAATAACATAATTTAGACAGAGCCTTTCAACCTTCTAAAAGAAAATTACATATATTTAAATAGAGGGTTATAAGTGATTTGTAATTTGCAATCAAACTTAATTTAATTAATTAAAACAAGAATTAATTCTAGGGCTATGAAAAGGGGCTATATTACAAGCAATGAATATCAAATAATGTTTTTATATTATAATTTAAATCTTAAATATGCAAAATATGCAGAAATGAATTATATAATTTAACCAGTATTACTATAATTTTATTTAAGAAAAAGCATTTTCTAACTCAAATTTGAAAGCAAGGTAATAAAAATTTAATTGCAAAATGTTTTAAATAAAAGCTAAAATAAATCAGATAAAAATAAGACATACAACTTCAAGGATACTCTGGCTCCCCTAGTAGAAGGTACTAACGTTAATTAAATCAGTACTTGAGAAAACCTATGTCATCTCAGCAAACATCCATGTGCAAATGTGTCTGTGTAAAATAAAATGAAATAAGATAAATTATACTTCATTATTACTTCACAATAATATTTCTTTTATAGATATATCTACCACATGGTCAACGATGCTGACCATCAGGGTTAATTTAATTTTTAAAGCAAGGAGACCTTTATTCAGTTGCTGGTTTACTTAAAATGACGTTCGGATAATTAGATGAACTCTTTTATTCGTGTAAGATTTTGAACGGTTTGGTGTACAGTTTATTAAATATTATTTGATGTATACTGTTGTTATAAAAAATATCTCAATCCCATTTGTAAATCCAATTTTAAAAGTATCTTCAATGAATATTAAAATATAGATCTGAAAAACAAAACAGCTTGCAATCAATGATAATACAAAAAAGTTATAATTTTATTTAAAGCATAAAACAGCCATTTAGTAGTTTTATTTCTATGTAATTTAATTTAAGTTTTAAAATTTACATATTATGTTATTAATCATATGATTCATGATAAACTTTATTACAAATTTACTAATTTCACTTCTTTCTTTATTTTTCATTTGTCTTTTATACAGTATTTTGATAAAATCAGTTTATTCCGATAATGAGAATAAAATGAGGATCTACGCTATCTGAAGTAACAGTTGACAAGTAAGGGAATATTGACCTATTTCTACTCTAATTGAAATAACCAAAGGCATTTTATATTATTTTAACAACCCGTACATACTTTAGCCCGTATCTTCATCGTTGTCGTTCGTATTTATAGGATATGATAAAATATTTTAAGATGTGATAAATTTAATCAATTATCTGAGTTTTGAATCTTTTAGTAATCCGACTCTGCTATATATAAATTAGGATTTACTTACTTTTCAAATTATGGTTTACACAAATTAGGGCTTACGCACTTTACAAATTATGATTTACTCACTTTACAATTTATGGCTTACGCACTTTACAAATTATAGTTTACTCACTTTACAAATTATGTCCTACTCATTTTACATGCCATCTTTCAGGTTATGATTAGCAAGTTTTAAATAGGAAAGTGTTTCCAAAAATGAATAATACAGCTGTAATACCAATATACTTAAAAAGGAAGTATATAGCAGTGCTAATAATATTTATGTATGAACATAATTTTATATTTTACACATAATTTTGTATTAAAAAAGCTTATTTATGAGCATAAAGAAAAATTAATGGTTAATTAAAACTTTCCTCTTTTACAAAGTTTCTTTAATCTGTTGCAATGCACGTTTCAAAACGTCGACTAATGGATTCTTGGATTTGTTGAAATTGAGAGGATATATCAAGAACACATTTCACCATTTTGCCATCCTGACAAAGAAATCAATTTCCGATGTTGTGTCGGTATCGTGAACTTCGTGTACCCTCAAGCGTAAAGAAAATCTATAGGGGTGAGATCGGAGGATAGTAGGTAAGAGCCATTTAATCTAGTGATTAGAATACCTCCTATTGAAGTAACCCTTCACAGTACTATTGAAATGAACAGGGTTTGATCCCACTTTCTGTTCTCCATAAGAATGCGAAAATCTAGCGGTCGCAGGTCCAATTTCTGTACATAACTTCTTGCATAAAATGCGTTCGTCATAATCTGCATAAGAATGGTAAGACTTATAAATAATCATTTAGATTTACACATCCTTTGTGTACATATACAATTCAGTTTTAGAGTGCATGAGAAATAGTGAATGTCCTATAAAAATATAACAGTGAATGCAAGTCCTGGCTTTAAATTTAGTTTCAAAACTTAACCACCTCATTAGAGGATAATTGTCAAACTTGCTACAATGCTTCTTACAGAGAAAAAGGCGCATGTTTCCTTATCATTAGGTTTCCTTATGCCACTTATTTTAATTAGTGTTCTTACTCCAAAAGCGGTTTGAGACCCTAAATTAACACTACTTATTGAAAAACTGTAAAAGAGGGAGAAAAAAATTAATCTGAATAGTATTTGGCATTGGAATTTTGTTGAAATAAAGGGTATATATTTTTATTTGAATGGAAGGAAAACATGACTATGGGGTTATATGAAAAATCTTTCCACAACATAGCTAAAAACTATATTTATCCCTCACAAACTCAAACTCTGCAAGACTAAATGCGAAATCAAACATTGAAAAATTGTCACGTAGTCAGCGTAGTATTATGACTACATGTTTAATTTATTCTTGCCTAAAATCAAATTTTATTTATTATAATCTCGGTTGTTAAATTTATGTTTCTCTTAAAGCATTGGGCAATTTTTATTTAATATAGAATCGTAAGAACAACAGCTGTGTTTTGAGTTTCTTGCTGCTACTACTATTAAAATAATTATTCCAGGTTACAAAATAATTTTCTTAACCCATTAAACCACTCTCACGAGTTTTCTCGTGTTTCACGTCTCGAGTTATGTCTTAATGGGGTTCTCAATATGTTAATATAATAGTGGTAAATTTAATCAAGTAACACATGAAATACATCTTTCAGGATTGAAATGTTATCAGACAAATGGACAATATTTTTTATAAATGTTTCTTTCATTAAATAGTTAATAATAATAATAAAAAGCTCACTATAATTTTGGGAATAAAAAAAATACATGAGCTATTTTTAACTATATCCATTCTAGCCCTACTTTAACGTATCCTGAAATTTCTTTTAAATCTTCTTTTTAACATTAAACATCATTCCATATATCAACAGTAAAGTTTATTCTACAACTAGGAATAATAATCGTAATTACTCTAAATTATTTTGAAAAATTAAAATTTCTATTTTTCAAAATTTTATATTTTTTCCTTTAATTTCTCAAAAAAAGTATTTTATAAAAATAGGAAAATATAAATATTCATTTTATTTATTAATTAGGATTGCTTACCTAATCATACGATCTCCTAAAATAGCCCTGACCAAGATTTATTCATGCATATCTACATAAAGTAAATTATTCATACCAAGTAAAATTGGTTCTACAACTAGATATAATAATTGTAATTACCTTCAATTAAAAAAAATGTAAAATTCATATTTTTCAAAAATTTATGTTTTTATTGTTATTTTTTTAAAAATGTTTTATAAATAATCTTCATTTTATTTATTAATTAGGATATCATATCTAAGCGTACGATCCCCTAAAATAGTCCTGACCAAGATTTATTCATGCATATCTACATAAAACAAAGAAAATTATTCATACCAAGTAAAATTGGTTCTACAACTAGATATAATAAAAGTAATTACCTTCAATTTAAAAAAAAAGGTATAATTCATATTTTTCAAAAGTTCATGCTTTTTACAGTTATTTTTAAAAGAAAAACCGTTTGATAAAGATAGGAAAATATAGATAATATTCATTTTGTTTATTAATTAAGATAGCAAATCTAAGCATACGATCTCTTAAAATAGTTTAGACCAAGAGGTTTTCATTCATATCTACATAAAGCAAAGAAAATTATTCATACCAAGTAAAATTGGTTCTACAACTAGGTATAATTAATAAAATTGTCTTCAATTTAAAAAAATGTATAATTCATATTTTTCAAAAGTTCACAGTTATTTTAAAAATTTTTTTATATAAAGATAAGAAAATATAGATAACCGTCATTTTATTTATTAATTAGGATAGCATATCTAAACATACGATCACCTAAAATAGACTAGATCAAGAAGTATTCGTGCATATCTACATAATGCGAAGAAAATTATTCATTCCAAGCAATGTACAGGATTTAATTTTAGAGCTGTAAATTGAGATAACGTGATTCATTGTTATTCTCGATTAGATAGCCATCTAATTCTTATGCGTTTTAGAACAAGAAGACAAATATTTTAGGTGCTATTTCATTGAATATGATTGGCAAAAGATTGAAATTTCCTCATCCTTAACGCAAACCTAATTATACAGGGTAGGCAGACGGCAGGTTGATGTTGAGTAGTAGATTAATCATAGTTTTTGAATGATTTCAGCTTAATCCCGCGTAGGCAGTTGAGTCAAGATTCTGCGAGCGTAGACGCCTCTAATCGATTCCCGACCCCACATCCTCTCGTTTTGTCGGGAAAAATAGCAAAACAAAGGGTTGATTCCGAAACTTGCGTATTATCTACCTGAAGTATCATTTGTCAAAAATAAATGTGTCGGAGAAATGTAAGTACTACAAAACAAAAAGAAATCGAAGGGCAAGAGGAAGAGGGGAACTTACTGTGACGGGGGAGGTAGGATGCATAAATCGCAACAAGGCTAAAATAAAGCATCTATATGTCGGACACAGTATAAGGGGGGTGTTCTTAATGAAGTGGGCACGCAAACCCGTGCTATTTGTATCAGAAAAGTGACATTAATTACATTCTTGCACCATTTTTTACCCGCTCCTTTCGAAAATCTCATTCTTTTTTTTAGGTAAAAAGAATGAATGAGACAGGAAAGAGGGAAAAAAATTTGTTTTATCTTCATTATTGTTTCCTTGAAGCCTTTGCCTTTGTTTTAATTCTTTTGAGTTTGAAAAAGTTTGGAATCGAAGTAGGAAAATGTTTGTGTTTGACTTTGAAAGCTTTCATTCGATAGTGTGTAGCTATTTTATGTTTAGAACATATTTAAATGCATTTGATGATTATATCACTTTTTATTCTAATAAAAAATTCAGATAAAAGGTTTTGGTTAATTATTGACAACTCTTTTAACATGGTTAATTATTTGGGAAATGAAGAATAGTGTTAGAAATTACGGCAGTTATGTACAGATTTGTTTCTATGTGTAAGTATTTTATTATGTTTTATTTGAAAATTTGAGAACATTATCTTTTTAAAATTATCGAACATCACTCCGCTATCGCATTATTATATCCGAATATCACTATATTAAATAAATTCTTCTCAAATATAACAAATAATTTGATTTAATATGTTGTTTGATAGAACTGTTAGAACCTTTTTATTTGATCTACTTTCGTACCAATTAAAATAATTTTAAGTTTTTATTAAGTATTTAGAAATGAAGATGGATGATATGGAAATAAAAGTTAATTTAATTTAGCTGTTTCAGTTAAATTTCTTTTAAATAATATTTGAATTAGTGAATAATTAAATAACTTCAATTCAACTGTATTGATAAAACTTCTTATAAATAATGTTTGACTTGTGTCTTTCTGTGAGTAAGAATTCCGGATATCTTCAAAATTGATATGAAAAAAAGAGAATAATCTATAGAATGGTTTAGAAATTTAAAGAAATAAAAAACACTTTAAATCTTTGCTTTCCTTGAATAAATACTTTCAGTTGCCCTTAGGTACTTTATTTTGTGTCTTTTTTTGTTCTCATAGCTAACTTATCTGTTATAATTCAAGACATTTGATACCAAGCTATTCAATTTGTCACAACACTATATAAAATCAATATTAGTTTTAAATGTTTGTTTAATTTAGTCCTGATTCTAGATATGCGCCCTTCTCTCTTTTCTTGCATTAAATTATTAATAAATATTTATGTTTGTCTGAAATAATGCTAACAATAGTAATAAGTATCTCCTTTAAATTAGATTCACGATAAATTTGGAAGATTACAAGCATTTGAATAAATCTGACATTTGAAATGCCTATTAAGGTTTGTGATGTACATGTTAGCAGTTAATTTCAATCCTGTTATCTGAATAGAATTTGTTTTATAGGCAATCCAAACTGCTTAAAATAATACGTAGAAACGAAATGTACAACTCGCTACACCGTCACTACTACTACATTAGATATAGGAGTTGATCAGAATTTTGGTGAAAGTTACGCATCATGTGACTATTTTGATCACGTGATTTTTGTTTAGGTCTATTTGTTGATTGTCAAAATACAAGCAGGTTAATTAAATTTATTCTTATATCTTTTTACGTCAGGTAAAGGCTATCATGATTTATTGTTTTTGCATCATAAGATCACAAATGTCAATTAAATGTCAAATTAAAATTAATATTCGTGTGTAGCAATTGCCAGAATAGTAATAAGATTGTAATTTTCAGAAAACTTTATTATTATTATCCTAATTTAACTGTGATTTTCGCGACAGTTATTTATTTAATCTTTAAAGAAGATAGTTTTGATTTGAAATGAGCAGTTTTTGAAACACGTTTGATTAATAACAAATTGATGTTCCGGTAAGAACGAAAGTTTTTGTTTACCAAGTCTTCTAACCGAGGGTATTCCCTCGAAAGGTAAGTCTAAATAACCCATATTACGTATACACTGGTTTGGAATCTTGACAGCAGAAGGTATATTGTGGAACTTGATTGACAGTCAAGGCCTCACCGACCTCAACGCTTTAGAGTGCTTTTCCTTGTACTCAGTTTATTCATCATTCTTTAGCAGTCAGACAGAATCTCGGAGTAATACATTTCTGCATAAAACTGCTAATAGTATTTTCCTTCATCTATCAAAAGTTGAATGACAAGACAAATGACAGAAAACCAAGGAAAAATACCATTCCTTAACTTCAGCTCGTGTAACGTCCAATCTCACGATTTTCATTATTATTCGTTGGATGAAATCGTTCAACATCTAACCTTTTTGAAGACCTCATATGTGCGTGACGCACAAACCTAGATCTTGGCATTTTTTTCTTTTGTACTAGACACATAAAAGGACAAAGAAAAACAAAAAAAAGGAAAAAGTACTGTCAGTCTTTAGTCTTTGCTTTGTCCGCAGATTTTTCCGTGACATCGGATCTTCCGTTTTCATCCGAATACACGCAATATTCAAATGGAGCTTAGTTTTGCAGAATCTTCCATGTTGTTGGAAGAAGTAGAACTATCATCGGACATGTAACAGTAATTCATAATTGTTATCAAAATTCTGAATTGCAGAAAAGTGGTTTTCTCTTAGGCCTTTTCTGAACTTCTAGTCAAGTTTTTATATTACATTAGTCCACGTCACGAAAAGGAAGGCTTTTTTTTAAAAAAAATTAGTTTTTTTCTCATCATACATGAGAATCTCAAGTTTGACACTAGGTATTAATCTGTGGCAAGTTCCATTTTTCTTTTGTAAATGGGCGTACGTGTGTGAATGACTACACATTATTACAACATCTTTTGCAGATTATGTCAACGTATCATTAAATTACGGAGTTAAAGCTCCAGTGATTGTTACTATTAATTCATGAACGTTAAAAAAAGAATATCGTTATGGAAACCGTAAGTAGTGATAAATATAAATGTGGTAATAAGTCAAGTGATTTTGAATTTATATTTCATAGATGATAAATATCAAGATTTTTTTTTTTAAAAAAAAATAAATTTTGTAGATAAGCCAACTGATTGAAAGTTTTATTTAAAAAAAAGTGAAAAGCCACTTTCAATAATGATCTCAAGTACTTTTAAAAAAATATTGTTACCGTAGCATCATATTTGATATACACAAAACAATTTCATATATTTTAGTAATTGTGTAACTAAACCATGTTATAATTAAATTATTATATTCCATTAAATAATTATATTAAGTCTTTTTAAATCCTTACTAGGTAGACTTTCTCGATATCCTTCCATCCCTCACTTTCTCTGAAAACATCAAAATCTCTTTTTCCTAAGAATCATGTTGCCACAACAAGACTGTGCGCAGATTATTCTTCAAAGTAGAGATTCTACAAATCTAGTTTGTTAATTTCAAGTAAAATAAATGTAATAAGTCATTCTATTTTGATAATTTCTTCAAATATTCCTCAAATAGTCAACTTCCGTATGGAAAACTATTTAAAGAAATAGGTTAAAAATATGATTTTTCTTTCTCATAACGCACGGTTTCAAAATAAATCTCCTTTCTCAATCATAAGCATGTCAATTTAAAAGATATAGTGCCCATCTTAACATCACACTTAATTTGTTATTTATTTTTAATTCTGAATAAATGTATATAAGAATTTGTAATTATATAAAAATTAGCGTAGGAAATTTAGAAAAATATATTTTTAAAAAAATTAAAAAGTAAGATTCATACGTCTACGAAACAATGGAGTCTGATAATGTTTTAAGTTTCATTAACCTTTTTTTCATTTCAAAATGTATTTTTGATTATAAAGAAGAGATAATATGCACAAAAATAGCTAGTTAGTTCTTTCTCAATGTCTGTAAGCAGCTAAAGCAGTTTAGAGTATTTTTTTGTAAAATACACTTAAAATGTATTAAAATTAAAGAAAATAAAATTGATAAAGCACTGAAAAGTATATTTTTGGAAATTAAAAAAAGGTTAAAATTAATTTTGTGCAGCAATATGGTTAGAAGTTATTACGGTAAAACAAGGAAATTTTTGTTACATTTTAAATAAAAGCCTAATTAAAATTTTGAAAGATTCTTTTATTTAGTCTCTACTGCTCAAGAAGTTTCTATATGAAAAATTTGGTAGATCTAAGTTCAAACGTTTTCTTTAAGCAGCATTTTCTCAAGCAAACTAACAAACGTAAAAATTAATTTCAGACTTTTATAAATCTTTTCCGAAACAGGTAACACAATCCATTGTTTCATTTGTGCGAATCAATCCTTTAGATTAAATTTTATTGTAATTTTTTCTTTAAAAAAAGGTTTAGAAATTGTTGTTTTCTTTAAAATACATAGCAGTTTAAATTTTTCATGAAACTGCTTTTAGAGATATAGAATTATATAGAGTTATTAATACAGACTTTTAATATTACGATATCAATATAGCGTTATTAATACAGACTTTTAATAGAACGATATCCATATAGAGTCATTAATACAGACTTTTAATATTACGATATCAAAAAATTTTAATATAAGATCTTGTAAAATCTTGTAAAATCAAATTTTGTATTAGACAATTATGTCAAACACAAAATCGCCAAGATATACACTATTAACTTCGTTAATAAAGATAACATCCGAAATTCGAATTCCATACATGGAAGTGCCTTTGGCTTTGCATAGAATATTCATTCTTGTCGTCTTTTTTTCAAACGCATTTTTTCTGCATAGCTAAGAGATTAATACCAATAAAAGTTGGTAAAATTATTGTCATTTCATTATCTATGTATTATCATTATTGATAAGCTTATCCATAGGTAGCATATTCAAGATAGCTAATTGTGTATCCAAAGCATATCCATCCAAATCTCTTATTGTATTTTAAGTCTTCCACAAGACTGGAATGGACATGATTAATTTCTCATCATCTACTTGTTTAAAAAAAATAGATTTTTTATTTGTTCTCCTTTCTCTTCTTCTGAACTAATTGTGTTTCAATATTTCTATTTTTCCTTGTGGACTTCAGTTTCAAATTCAGTTCAAAATTTTACTACACTTTTAAATTTTAATTATTTTTGCATTTAATGGCATTGCCCTTTTTTGATGAAATATCTAACATTCCTTTTCTTCTATACTGAAATATAAATCTTAATCTGTAAATAAAAAAGTATTTCCAAATCTAACGTACTTCTGGATTAGATATTAGAATTCAGGAACTTTGCACCTCATCTATAACAGGTGCTCCAAGACATCATATTTCATGTTATCATATTTGAGTAAAGCTGTATAATATTGAATTTCTGCAGTATAATGGACATCTTTGATAACCATGATTCGGCAAAACTCTTTGTGGAGCTTTCTGAACTGAATCGTTTGAAAAATGTCTTCTTCCTGGATATAGACAAGCAAATGTTAAGCATTATAGATAGTGAAACTATCTTTTTTTCTTCTTGAAACGTGTACATATTTTTATTTTATAAGAAATTTACTTTTCAAAAAGCAGATCTTTCGGCCCAAAATCTCCGATACCTTTAAAGTGGGTCTAATTAAGCTTTTAAGGAGGGAAAAGGTGGTGCAGGGTGCCACAAGCTGCAACAAGTCACATTTGATGAGAGTTTTAATATCGTGATCATTACGCGTTCCAAGGCGTCGTTACTTGACTCACCCCCGCTTAGCGCAACACCTTTCGCTACTTAATGGGTTCTCTGTAAAAGGTGCTATTAGACCGGAAGAAAAAAATGATAATTAAATGATGGGGAAGTGGTGCTCGAATTTTTTGTACATTCCTTTTTTGATGCAAATTGGACGTTGTTGTTGGCTATTTATTACTCAACTTTTAATCTTTAGCATTTTTTTTAGAAAGGGAAGTTTTGGTATTTTAATGTGTTAACTCCAAAGTAATTTTTTTCCCTCGCTCAGTCTAGGCGTCATTTTCTTGTTTTTTTAGGAAAGGTAAGAAAGTAAAGAGTAGTCAATTATCGCATACACACAGTTGTTATTCATCTTTTCCTATAATTATAAAAACTTCGACTTTCTGCGATCCTCCTTTTCGATAAGAATGATGAATGGCTGAGATAAGCTCAGTTAGTTCTTAAAAATATTTTAAACAAGAGTTTTTAGGGTAGATGATATTGTCTTTCTAAAAAAAACTTTCAATCTTGGATAGAAATTGGGGTGTAATTATGTTCCAAAGCGAAAGAATTATTAAATAAAGTATAATTACATTGCATGAAGTAATAGAAAAAAAGTTAATTCAAAACTTTGAAGAAAATATAATACATGTATTAATTACTTTTTGAGTGAAAAATTAATATATTTTAATGAAATTTAAGAAGTGTTGGAATAAAAAAGCTGATTAATATCTCATTTAACAGCATTTTTTAATAATAGCACAGTATGGTACATATTTGTGTTTCTTTTTAAAGATTGAAATGATTAGATTTAACGATTCTTGTTTGAACAACCCAACTCAATATTATTTTCAAAATTAGAGTTTTATCAAGAAACACGATTTTTTAAATCAGATTTATTGCAAAAAAAATCTTTTTTGATCATTTTAAAAATAGAAAAATATAGAGTATTTATAACTTTGCAAACCACAAGAATATAATGATTGAATATTTTAATATGCGATGAAAAATCTAGTCTTCCAATGTGTGTGGTATTTCCTTTAGGAAACATTTTATTGCAATTAAGGCGTCCAGGGACCTTTAAAATGACTTTTTGCAATTTTCACTTTAGCAATTTGAAATTTTACAGGCACTAAGCGTATTACTATATTCGATGACACCGAAATTTTTAAAGCATTATATTAATTTATTTATGAGTGAGGGGTATTAATATAATATTTAATAGAGATCAATAACGTTAATTCTAAATGTTCCATTTGCTTCATATTTGTTCGAAAGCACTCCAATTTTTATTATTACTTACTCTAACCTTTTTGAAAACAAAGTTGGGATTAAACTTAAAGTTTGAGTTTGAAATAATTGCAAAGTTTTAATTAAAAAACCAATTAGAAAATTAACCAATATAATAACTTAAAACTACTAATTTTTTAAAATATTGCTATTAAATATTATATTATCCCCCTCTACTCATAAATAAATTAACATAATGCTTTACAATTTTGTGTGTCATCTCCTATAGTGTAACTCTGAATGCCTGTAAAATTTCAAACTGCGAAGGAGAAAATTATAAAAATATTATTTTAAAGGTCTCTGCTCGCCTTAAAATGAATATCAAGAATAAAAACAACAAATAATAAAATTGTCCTTTGTTTTACAATACTAAGATTTTGAAAGGAGAAAATAACAGAAAATCGATTTTAAATTCGTTTTAGCATTATAATTTGACTACACCAGGCACCTTAAACAAACTGAATATTTAAGATATGAAAATCCTAAATGAGTAAATGTTTCCGAAAACTTGGTAAGAATCTCCTGCTGAGGGAATTCAATTCGCATGTCTCAGATCGAACCAAGTTGTTCTGATTTTGAAATGCAAAGTCATCAAGAACGCTTTGCCCTTCAGCTTCGGGTCTCAATGCACATATGTACAGTTCAGTGCTTCCATACATCCATATTAATTAAGCTAACTTACGCGCTTCCCAATTACCAACTATCTCTCGAAGGAAATCATCCCACGGCGCATGTTTGCATATAGGAGCCGCTGCAATGATAAATCAATAATTTTGTCCTAACGCCATTAGCAACCGTCTCTGGTCAAAGTTGCTTGATTGAAAACAGTTCAATGATTTATGTTCTCTGACGCCCCTAACTAGGCGCGGACGAATGTGGTGTTGATTGCGTTTCAAAAAACCTCATTTTGATAACTTCATCAGCATCCTAAAAGCTTTTGATAAGCTTCATCCAGAGTTTGTCATTTCTATTAACTACAGCTTAATAGCGTCAAATATTAATCCTTTAACTTAGGGTCTGCCGCTTTGATTTCTTTTTAGGTCGTGTCACCTACATCGTATTTATCTCGCTTTCCCCGTTACATTTTTCTTTTCTTTTGACATTGGGGTTGGTCAGAGGATCGTGATGGCATCAATTAGGGATGATGGGTATTTTAATTGTTTGGATCGTAATCGATGGGACCATTCCATTAAAGAATATTTTCGCCCTGCAAATAAGAAGAAAGAATGATTTTCTGAGAGATATTTCGGCGAGATAAGTTTGCCGCTCCAGAAAAAAGATCTCATACACTCGATACTTACTTGCTTTTCCTCATTTTAAAAGATGAGCCATTTCTTTTTGAATTGCACCATGCTCGTCTTAAAAGATAAAGATTCAGGAAACTTTAATTTTGATGTTGATCCAGATACAGCTCCATCTCTTCCTAAAAAAAGTTTATATGTCAAATAAATTATATAGTTGTGTTAAATTAAATCTCGACGGATAAATGTACTACAGTTAAGCAACTTATAATCTAAAAAAATATAACAAAATCTAATGAAATTACTACCGGTGTTAAAGAAAATTAATGCAATTTTTTGAGATTTTAAAAATGTAGTATCTTTTAAAAATAGTCATTATTTTATTCTAAGTCGATGTTGTTGTTTTTTTATTTTGTATACATTTTGTATACAGTATACATCATAGAATGCAAATCCATTGAATAAATATCCATATTTGGAGGGTGGGCTTTAAAAAGTGGGCTTTTGAGACGCATTTAAAATATAGAATAAAATTATTACTCAGATTTCTGGTTAGAAAATATTTGAATAAGATATGTGTTCTTTAACTTACATACTGCATATTTACGGGAAGTTCCCATTGTGTAAATAATGATTAATGTTAACATTTTTGCCTTTCTACAGTCTAAAAGAGAATTTTTATTTGCTAAGGCCCTATTCTAGGGGCCGAGATAACCTGGTTGGTAGGACGTCGTATCCCTTGGGCTGCGAGTTCTAACCCACTGGCCGAAGATTAATTAAATCTTCGAAGGTCGTATTTTAGGGGTCGGGATAGCCTGGTTGGTTTCGCATACCTTGGGAGTTCGAATCTGCTAGCCAAAGACTCTTCATGTGTTTGTGTGTGGTGGCTGGCGCACGTTAAATATGCCGTGGTCACAAAGTGCTCCATGCCGAGAGTACCACTGGGGGTAATGGGCCAGAGGTGATCGCTCTCTGTTCCAGATCTAAATTACGATCTGTTGATGAATGAATGAAATGCATGAGTGAAGTCCACCCCGTAAAAAGGGTTTGTGACGTGTGTGAGCCAGAAGTCAGACTTCTGACCTCGGGTGCTCAGGGGTCCATATCCTGAGAAGCTACACAACCCCTCTTTCCGTTCTAAAGCAGAACACAGGAACAGCAACAACAAAGCCATATTCTTGATTTTAGAGCTATCTCTCTAATAGGAAATCCTGTGGATTCATCAAAATTTAGAACAATTATAAAAATGCATTTAATTAATTGAAAATGAAATTCGCTTTCAGTGGGGAACTAAGAATTTGAATTCTTTCAGTGGGGAATCAAGAATTTGAAAAAGGTCGTTAGTGTTAAACTAAAAGAAACCAAGAGATTTCAAGCAACTTATTTGAAAAAGGTCGTTAGTGTTAAACTAAAAGAAACCAAGAGAGTTCAAGCAACTTATGATGGATGCTGAAAATAACAAATAAAGTTAAGAATTGGATAGGAAGAATAATTGCGTATATAAATTATGTCTCGTATTTGACAAAAAATTTACATGTCTCGTATTCGACAAAAAATTTACATGTCTAGTATTTGCCAGAAAATTAAGAGTTAACGAATAAAATAATAATATATAAACAAAAATTCAAAGTAAAAAAGAAATTTTTGTCTACGAAAGAAAGAAGGGATCTTTATATATAGGCGACTTTAAGTGTTTTTCATTTTCACGAAGCTGTAAATTTTAAACAAACCTGTTCTTACTTTCAAAACTCAATGATCATGATAGACACTAAGCTCGTTAGCAGTTAGAAATTTTAAAAATCGTTGGAAAAAAGGAAAATATTGCGAATATTTTGAAAAAGGGCTTAGTATTGGGCTATTAGAAATTCAAGAATTAGATAAGAATTATAGATTGGAAACCTGGTTGTGAATTTTGAACATCTTATAACCAATGCCTGACTTAGGAAATTTTATTATTCTTAGGTGAATGCTATGATTATAAATATTATTTTGTTTAATGACATTTAAAGACATATTGTGTTATGTGTGTGAAATATTTATGCTCTGTGATCAGTTTTTTTTCTGTAAAATAGCTCACATCATCATTCCACTCAGCTCATTTAGACATTAAACACACTTTCTGCAATTCGCGAAGCTAAAAGAGATGCGTAATATATCTGATATCTAAAATTCTATCATCTTATAAAAGCAAGATGAATCTGAAATATAGCAAAATGATTATTTGATCTAGTCCAAACATTTTTAGCTCTTCAGAAGTTGTGTGAAATTTTTTTGGAAAAAATTTAGAATCAGCAACAACAAAAACAAAAACCACCACCACCACCACCACCACCACAACAACAACAACAATAATAATAATAATAAATAAAACACCCTCTTCAAAAGCAATAACAATAATTTTTTGAAAATTTATATTAGAATTATAAGGTTACAATTCTCCATAAAATTTTGAAAAGCCATCTGAATCCAAAGAAAAAACAAAAAGTAGAATCTGAATGCTTAGATTAAAAGATTAGAAAAAAATAAAATAAATTAGTCCTACAAACAAAAAAGCAAATGTCAAGTTATTATGTAAAAATTTTACCATTTTAAGTCATTATTTGTCTCGATTAATTTAAGCCATTAAGTAGTTTAAACAAGTTTTAAAAAGTTATACTAGTGAAGGCATGTCAACCTTTTAAAAACGTATCTGCTTTCAAAGAAGCATTCTTAATAATATTGTAATACTGGTAAAACCCCGGCAAAAAATATATGCGATTAAAAGATGTAAATGAATAGTGCCATTTATGCTCATTGCCTACGCGACTTTGAGCTTCAAATATTCGTTGCCTTCAATTATTCAAAAAAAAAAAAAAACATCATGTTTGAACGTGATAAAAAAAACTAATTAGCAGGAAATATAACTAAAATAGCTGTAAGTTCGTGAAAAAAGAAGCAGCGGGGAATATTATATTCAAATCCCCTGCCTCTATTTGTTACAAATGCATGAGAGAAGCGCCTCTCCTTCGCCAAGTCTTTGTCAACCTGCCAGATTATGATAAAACATCTTGGTATGTATACTGGATGCTATTCAAGGTGGTTGCACTTACAAACAAGTGGGGCCAAATAACAAAAAAAAAAATCACCTTAGGCTGCTTGACGAAGACGGAGCGTAGAAATATTGCTAGTTTGCCAAAAAACTGCTTCAATTACTAATTTCTTAAAAAGGACATTAAAATAGAAGTTTCTTGGGAACTAGAGTTAAGAACATACGCTTTCAATTCTGTTTAGATGTAGAGTAAAAATAATCAATTAAATATTACACGGTACTGGTTGCTATTTTACCACAAGAAAGGTATTACAAAATGTTTAAGAGTTCTTTGGTTTCGAGCTAATGTTAAAAAGCGTTCAGTTATTATAATAAAAAGCTAATCTTCAAGATACCTGTGGAAGACTCAATCGTTATAATGTTGCCATAACACTTTAAAAAGTGGCTTTTGATAATTATGTACCATCATCTGTCTTTGGATCTACGAAATGCGTTCTGGTGTGATGGAGTATAATAATGCATTCAGATTTTGGTGTAGAAAAGGCAACTAATCTGAATTGAAAATTATTGTCCTTTACCAAATCTACCTTCGTGAAGAAACAGAAAAATCTATGAAGCAGAATAACAATTCAGCCTGGTCGCTTACTTTATGGCACATCAATCAAATGTTTTATTAAGTTCCAATAAATCAAAGATAAACACAAATTGGTATTCTTACTGAAACAATAAAAGTGTGTTATTGTATAGTTTGCCCGAGGACATCATTTCTAAAATTAAAAAATAAAGATATATAATGTCTTTTATTGCAAGAGATTTGGAAGAACTTATCAATGTTTTGGGTAGCGATTAGTCAAAACTCAAATTTTTACTAGTTGAATCTAGAATTCATTTTATACTAAACTCAATATTTAAAGTTTAAAAGAAATTATATTGATTTCATAAATTTCTTAAATTAAAATAGTAAATTGATTTCATGTTAGTTAAGACTTTAGTTAATAACTCTAATTAAACTTTTAATCACGACTTAGAGCTGCAATAGATTTCATACATTTTTGATATATTTTTAACTAAAGAGGTTAAGTGAGATTTCAAGTACAAATAATAAAACCCTCTCTTTCCTGCAGAAAATAAATTTCTTAATTATATTATATCTTTAAAAAATCATTTATCAAATTTCTTGTTCAAATCCAAATGATATACATATTTTTATTGTGTTTCTATTTTAAGTAATGTGTTAAATATTTTAATTTAAATGCAAATGTGGAGAAAATGCAGCTGAAACATGAATCAGACGTAGAAGCTGGGCCTTTAATTTTTAAACTTAGCAAAATGAAATAATAAAAGTTTGAATGAATTTAAAAAATAAATATTGGGATTTAGTCCATCCATCTCTTCCTTCAGAAAAAAAATTCTAAAATGTATCCTAGCAATCTTTTAAAAAAAATATTTATTACATTTCTTGTTTGAATCCAAATGATATGCATATTTTTATTTTGTGTTTCTATTTTTAAAATATTTCAATTTAAATGCAAATGTATAGAAAATGCAGCTCCAACAAGAATCAGTCAGAGAAGCCAAACTGTTAATTTTTAAACTAAGTAAAATTAAAAAATAAAAGCTTGAAAAGAATTTTTAAAAACAATAATTTTGATTTATTGATATCAGACTTCTATTATAGATTATTTGAATTATCAGTTTAAAAGGGACTCTTAAATAAATGGATTTGAAAATTTTTTTAATTAAAAATATCATTTATTCTCAAACGTGATTAAAGTACTAACTTTTTACTTTCTTACAGATAGGAAAGCAAACTAACCATTATTTCCATTTCAACATTAAGACACACAACTGATACATGCATATTAAAAAAAAACAATTTAAAATCTAACCGCTTTAAAAAAAAGAAGACAAAAAGAAACGAAAACAGTTGACGTGAGCTATAAATGGAAGGCACGTAAGATTCGCGTTCAAAATAAATACAAAATGGGATGCCATGAATATAGAAATACAATTAATACTGTTATAAAAGAAGATTTTGACAAAGATCTGTAGTTAAATTGATTCATCTCAAATGTATTTGAGATAGCGGAAGAAACGATAAGGATGATAAATTATGAATTAACTATGAATTTGTGGGCGAATTATTTTCTAGTAATTGAGTTGTCGGATTTTCGTTGTATTCTTAGATCATTTGCCTAATCTAAATTCAAGATAAAATACAAAATGATGGTGTAAATGATCAATAAATAGGCAATGAATTGGGGAATATATAAGCAACCATATAGGAATGAATAAAATTTTACATAGTAGCACTAAGGATACACAATCATTCATGAATTATGTAACAATAGTTAATATGATTTAAGGTGAAATGTTAACCTTGTTCTCCATCAGATTATTACTTTATTTTTATTACCTCATTTTTATCTGAAAGGTTTGGAGCAAAGAAATCACATTGTAATTATATAAAAATATTTTTCTCCGCTTGTCTTTATAAAATATGTTTCTTTAGTGTATTTTTCTGTCTTAACTAGTTATTCATTTGTTTTGATGTTTTATGGATGATCGAAAGTAGTGATGTCTAGTTTTCAAATACATGGAAAGAGACCTTTTCCCACTCTCCAAATGCATTTTAACAAATATGTTGTTGTTGTTACTTATGGCACTTGCCATATTGGACAAGCCCCCCCCCGCTGATACAGCAGCAGATTTAAGCCGAAAGGAGCGTCTCTTGTTTTTGAAATAGCACCAACTAGGACCAAGAGTACGACTTAGCTGCAAACTCACCACATTCGCTTTCACAACCCCTTTTTACAGGGGGGGGGAGCACATTCACACATCTCACAGATAGCATACAGAAGAAGAGCCATGCCCGAACCGGGACTCCCAGAACAAGAGGAAAACGATATTTTAACAAATATTAGATTAGAATTTAACCCTCCTATGCCCTTAAGTCAATTGAAAAAAATTGAAAAGCATTTTAATGCGCTTAAATTTTAATACTAACTTATTTTTAAAGAGTTTGTAACATTGAGTTTTTGTTAAATTTAAACATTGAAATATTAAATTTAAATATCTGCAAAATAATATTCATTATAACATGTTAAATGGACAATTTTGAAGGTATTATTTGTGTTTTCTCAGCTGATCTCCTTTTGTGGTTAAAAAATAAGTTGTAAACAGAATAAATATTTGAAAGAAAGTATAAAATTTTTTTTAACATGAATTTTCAAAGCTTCATTTTTATTCTAATGCGGTTTCAAATGCATGCAATTCTAGAAATTTCAATACAATTCAAATCTGTTTGGATAAAGCTGATGTAAACAACAAAATAGGTAGCTAAAAGGATTATATATAAGTTAAGTAAACAACAACAAAAAATCAATAAATATCATAAAATATATGCCTTATTGTATGAAAAGGAAAGACTTTCATTCCCAGTAATTTCTTTCATCATCTGACCGTGGTTCAAAATTACGAGGTCCGTCCCAAAATAGCCCTAGTATTGTTTTACAACGGGACATTAAAATAGCTAAACTAAAATTAAAACCCATTAATTTCTTAAGTAACTTCCATACATTTAGACAATAATCAGGGCTGAAGCTGTTTTTTATAAGTTGAACGAGAAGAAATGCAAAAATGTTGCTTTTTTCACTGCTTTTGTCAAAAATAAATTTCTAATGTAAGTAGTACAAAGAGAAAAAAGTTTGAAGTCAGAAAATAGAATAAATAAATAAATAATACAGAAACAAACAAAAAGACAAAAGTTGGTGGGGGGGATCTAGAAATGTGTTTATATTCCACTTCTAAGCCAGAATATAGGAAAAACTCTCGCACATTTTTTTCAAATTAATTTTATTATAATATCAGTATGCCATGGCATAACAAACTCATTTAGAATGTAACCTTTTTTTAAAAATAAATTTTTAGAGGGATTTTCCAAAAATCTTTACTTTTCTCACTGTTGATCCCCCCCTCCCTACTTCCCTCTGTAGGTCATAAGCTCTTCGTAATTCCAAGGACTCTCAAGGTCAAAGCATCTGCACCGAATTACAAAGTATTTTTAGCAAACTATATACTGTGACTCTATGGGAAAATGCTAAGTGCATTGAAGCGGAGAAAGTACAGTAAAACCTGGTCTTACCGGTTTCCGGTGGTCAGAATATCACCCCTTCAGGAGGAGGGGTAGTGGCCCTGGGCGTATACATTTTCCAACCAATCCAAAACTACTTTTCCTATAATTCAGGTAAATTCCTCTGTGCTAGTAAAAACTGCGAAGTTTCAAAAGAAAAGACAATTTCTTATTAACCGCTTCATTCTTTTTGTCCCAAAATCGAAAGCTTCTTGTTTTGTTAAGCGTTCAAGATCAAAGGCAACTGGATTTATTGATTTTATTAGGTATTCAAATTTTATTTTCTGAAGAAAGCTACAATTATGAAAAAATATTAATATCTTTTTCCGTGTGTTAAAGTCAACGCAATTTTCTCTCGCTCAAATGCATTGAATTTAAACAACCTATGATTGATATAAAGTTACCTTACAAGAAATATTTCTTTTTCATTAAATTTTGGATGTAATATGAGGCTTAAGAAAATAACATTTAAGGTATATAATTAAATAATTTCTTTTTGAAAGGAAGTCTAATTTTTTTGATTTTTTATGCATTCTAAATACAAAAATAATTTACAAAAGCGACCTAAAAATTAGAGATATTCCTTTTAGATTACTCAACTGTTAGTTTATATACAGTAAGGTAAGAATCTAAATTTACATGTATTTATGGAAAGTATATTCACTAAAATATATGAGCTACAAAAGATTACTTAAGGCATTTCAGTTATCCTTTTTAAAATAGAAATATTATTTAATATATTGTATTTATTGTTTCGAAATTATATTTAAATATTTTTCGTATTATTTATACTAATTGAAACTTAAGAATCTCACAAATTGTGCAAAATTAAATAATATTTATTTACATTTTCTTCTTAATTTCTTGCACAATTATAAAAAAATTATTTCACAATTATATATCTGCATTTTAAGAACTTTAATTATTGCAAAAATTTTATACATACTTTTTCCATTTAAGTATATTTCTCAGCAATACATTTCAATTTCAAGTACAGTTTTTTTTTTTTTTTGTCTTTTAAACTTTTTTTATAGTTATGTGAATCAATGAAGTTCTATATAAAAAAACCTCCCATATAGGGATACCTTTCTTACTTTATGAAATAATATTTATAAGTAATATATAAAAAATGCAATCAATTGAGTTAGGTCAACAAAGAAATTTTTTATTTCAGTTACTTTTTAAAAAAATAATTACAATTAATACGAATCATTTATCAAAAAATATTGATTTTTGCAAGAATGGAATCGCATTTCTCCCCTTCAAGTGAAAAATACTAAAATCCTTGCATTATCCCGATTTAACTATTGCTTGTTGATTGCAATTTTCGTTACAAACTACTATAACTTACAGTATAATTAATTAATTGAATTTAGTTAATGAATTAATATTCAAAAAAATTGTACACATCAAGTGCCATCCACTACAAGTTTGAAAAAAATGTATTTGAAATTGTGAGAATGAATAAAAAATATTTTATTAACGATTGAAAATTCGAACAAGATAGTGTAGGGAGACAGTAAACTTATAGTAGGACTCGAATAATTCTTTATGGTAATGTGCTATTTCCTATCTACATCTAATATATATTTTTCCTAATAGCTATCAATTACAGTGTAATAAACAAATTTAGAACAGTGAAAATGATCTACTTCAACATAAACAGGTGCACTGAGTGTTTTCAAAACAAATATACAAAAATATAATTAATAATTCATTTATTTCTGCAGTTTTAATTTCTGTATCGAATTGGCATTTTTATAATAAATGAGATTATTTTTATCATTTAACCACACTATCTATGTACCTTAGTAATTTATTTATTAGAAGGAAAAACGTTTCCTTTCAGTGGAATAAAACATTTTTTCTCAAATTTTAATTTTTTAAATCATAATTTCTGAATTCACCAACATTTTATTTTGTTTTAATGGGAAATTAATTAGTTAAGCAAAATATTTTTAGATATTTATTTAAAAATTGAGAAAAATAACTGTTTTATTGCATTTGTTTTTGTACAAACTCCTTCATTTATGCTAAGTAAGAATATAATTTATTTTCCTTTATAGCATATTTATTTGAAACCCATTGCCTATTTTTTTTTAAGTTTCATATTTTTCAGAATATAACTGCACTATAGAAAGTAGTTAAAGAGCGATTTCATCTAGATATGTTAACATAATTTTAAAAAATGGTTAAGAAGGTATGTGTAAAATGCATATCGAAATATTTCATGCTAGAAATATTACCTTCCCATTTAAATGAAAAATCGCTCCACTGGCAATTGAATTCTAATGATTCGGAATTTGGCATCTAAAAAGTAAAGGGAAAAAATTAATAAATATAAAGAGCTGTATTTAACAATAATTAAAAAATATTTTATGATGATAAGAATTTTAAAAAGAAATAGAAGGAAAAATACTTTAAGAAGAAAAGATTTTTTTTTTAAGAAAAGAGAAGGGGGGGGAAAGACCCCTCAGAAAATTCTAAGCACCAAACTGAAATATTTAAATATTTTTAAGAAAAAAAAATACTAAAATTCTATTTTACTAAGCCACTTATTAAACTTATTTATCATGAAAATTAATTATAAATATTTGGGAAAGTTGAGAATCATTGTTTCTATTATTATTTTCTTTCATTTTAAGAACTAACTTTGCTTTTCAATCACCTTATTGCAAGACAATTGCTTCTTAGATTTTAAATACTATTTGACATAGCCTTACATACTTTGCCCTTCACACCCACACAAAAAAAGTACATTGGAAAAAAAATTATGTAATAAAATAAATATTCATCGAAGGACGAATATAAAAATAACTTTAAAATGCTTATATATATATATATATATATACAGAGAGAGAGAGAGAGAACCTAAAAGGGTTTAAGTATGTTATAAAAAGAAGAAACAAATTTTTTAAACACACACAGATATAGAGACATTTTTTTCTCGAGTGCAATTTTTTTATCTACCCATTTAAAACGTGACAACATAATAACCACATTTTCGTCATTTCTTTATTTTGACCAACATAAATTGAGACGTCTAAATGCAAAGTAAAAACAACCCTATTATTTTTTAATGTATCTGTTGGAAATATGGCATGTAACTAACGTCTTTCCTCTGAAGTACCAAAGGATAATGCTAGTTCCTTAGGCAGTAATTTTGAACATTTTAATATTTGAAATCTAACTTCTGCTACCTATCGTAACAGTTTTGTTTACATTAGAATTCTCGTTTATATTAGACATATATTAAGCTTTTAAAAATGATAAAGGCAAAATAAAATCAATTCTTACACTCTATAATACTCTAATAAAATCAGTGATTATCCATAATTATTTAAAAATATCTGTCATCCGATCCATAAATATCCATAGATTATTAAAAACTATATATCATCCTATCCATAAATATTCATGGATTATTAAAGTCTACATATCATTCAATGCATAAATATCCATAGATTATTTCATTTTTAAAAATTTTTATCTTTTTGAAAATTGCTGATAATTGCGTCTGTTTACGTTTTTTCTTTGTAATCCATTGAATCAAGCTTCGAAATTTTAAATCATTTTTAGAAATGTATCAGGTTTCAGTTAGGGAAGCCAAAAAGGGGACGGAATTTCTAAAACTCGTTTAATTTTAAATTCTCTACCACAAAACACTTTTAGATAAACTTATTTTTCTGAGCTGCATTGTTTTGCGAATACAAAAATATTTGACGAGACAGTTGGAAAATTATTCTTCAGAACTGTCATTTTATGATTATTGATTTCAAGTATATTTTCCCCTAATATTTTCTTCCTTTTCCATTCTGTATCCAAAGTATACCTCATATTTGCGTGAATTAAAAAAATATAATTTCATTAAATAAGGCATGCTTAAATAAATTATTTTTATTTTTTAATAATTAGTCGTTAGTCCATGTTATATCCTTGATTGTGAATTGATTTGTAGCTGCGAAATCTTTTGCCTTGATAAATGAGGTCACTGCAATTATTTTGCGACCAATAAATTTGATCATGGTAGAAAATATTTCAAAAACTTTGTTCTAATGGAACTTTAATTTTAAGATCTACATGGTTACATTTTTTTCTGATTTCCTACTCCGTTAAAATAGATACATTTAAGAGTTAACTGATGCATGTTTTTATTAACACACATTGGTAAATACCATATTTGCATATCACTTTTCGTTCAAAATTTTGAAAAATAATTCACTTTGTGCAATGAAAATTATATTGAAAAATAACGAGTCAGAAAACGTAATTTGTACAGCTTCATTTTGATGCCATTTTTATAGCTTTTATATATCATTATATTTGTATTTATCTTTTGATTGTTTTTTGAAAACGGTTTAATTCCTTGTAATAAATGTTACGACAATAATAAAAACGTTTAAGTATTGCTTTACTACAACGAGATTGTTTACAATTTAAATATTAGCTTAAGAGAGAATTTAGAGCTTTTTGAGTGCAAAATTTCTTATTACAGAATAGCATCAAATATTGATTAAAGAGTATACATATGAATAAATAAGATATATCAACTGATGAGAATAAAATAGTATAACAAAATAACTATGTGACTTCGTTGACAAAATATTAAAACTACGTAATTGGATGCATCCATCTGACTTACTGAAGACACATCGATTATATAAGGAAATAAATTGATTTTGGTGAATTAATTTGTGCATGTAAATCGGACATGCGAAAAAACATGCATAAAAATTGAATATTTTAATATCTATACCTCGAATAATCAGTTGATTTTGCTGATTAATTTTTCGCTGAGAAGAACAATTATAAATTCAGTCCGCAAATTGATTGACGCAGCTTGTAAACTAGAATGCGTCCTTCGATTCAGATTAGTTCAATATCTCATTCTGGGCGTCATGAACAGATCATTTTTGTCTTGCAACTAACAATTTTCGGTCATTTGGAAACATTTTACATCGCTTTTTTTCTTTTTCTTTCCTGAAACATCCTTCAGATCTTCCTTCATTAATTACTAAGTCCTATTGGAGAAATTAATGAATTCCTCAGATCATTTATCTAACGTGTGAGAGATCCCAAACCAATATGAGGGTCCAGAGGGGTCTTTTAACAGCAAAAGAATCATCCGTAGCATGACGTCATTGACCGGCGACTAAAGGTCATAGCAGTAGCTGGACTTCGGAGCGCAAAATTGCTTTTCGGCAAGGGAAAGATGTAAAAATTACGATTCATCTCATTTATTTAATCTTTCTTTGAAAACTCTTTTTTTTTTTTTCAAAAAATTCGCTCAAGTGAAAAATATCGTTTTTGATAATGTAGAAATCATTTTTTGTTTTTGCCTTAGTAATGGCATAATAAAATCGTATTTGTTAGTTGATCTGCAATGGAGATTAGCTAACAAATACAATTTTTTCCCACTCTAATTCAAAGGAACAATATCAAGAAAAAAAGACTTTTGACTCTTTTTAAGTATTTGCGCTCGGATTAATCCCTATCATAAGTTTAAAGTCTTATTTATTGATTTATTAATAATCCCTTTTGGTGACCATCTTGTTCATCTAGATTTTGATTTTTAAAAAGATTAATAAGGAATAAGGAACTCAAAAAGGTTATCCATTAGGCAAGAGTTAAGCCTATTTTAGAGCTTGTTAAACTTTCTGTTAGGCGCCTATTTCTTTATTTCTTTTCATTTTTTCTCTGACTAAATTGAATGCCAACCCTCTTCAAAACATTTTTAATAACATTTTGTAGCTTCGTTAATTAACAAAACATTGATTAACAGCAGCTGCAAAAACATAATGAAGCAAGTCTGAAACGTTTGTAGTGATTTGTTTATATTTCAACTGCCATTTATCAATAAGTAATAGCAGCTATTTCTGTGTCACGTGCGTTAGCATTATATATAGAGAGAGATAATTTTAATATTAACCCAATTTGAATCAACTTTTTTAATTAAGGAGTTAGATTTTGATTTTACTTCAGCTAATATAACATTTAAAAATGAATAAATCAAAAATGTTATTAATTAACCCTTTGCGATCGGAAAAGTATTTCGATGCATAATTATTCACCTAATACTTGAAGCTATTTATAAAACCAAAAATAAATACATGCAACTGCTTTAAGTTGAGTTTCCCTGAAAAATAAATCTGTATCATTTTAACATTCTGCAGATGTTTTTAACAAATAAAATTTTTAAATAGGACTAAATAAAATGTCAAAATGATGCACCTTTTTGAATGGTGGCTGAGAGTAGACATACGACCGCAAAGGGTTAAGTTTTTCTGATGACTTTGTAAAATTTACTTCATTTCTATCAGAAAATTCTTATTGTAAAATTTATGATTTAAATAGAGAATAGTTTACTTTTTTATAATTAGTATGTTTATGTTTAAAAACTTGGAAAATTAAGGCTTTTAAGCTTTTTGCATAGAACTACTAGGCAGGGTAACATCAGATATTTCTACAAGAATATTTTTTAAATGCTATAATAATAATGCGTTTTTTCTGTAATTATTAAAAACAACAAAAATGTTTTTATTAATTTGGACTTAGACTATTCTCAATCTTCTAAAAATCAAAGACAAAGTACGAAAAAAACAATTTTACACTTTCAGACAAGGATCAGTTACAAAAACTGGGTCAATTTTGAACTGTGGGTATTTTTTTTCAGCAAGTTATCATTTAGCATTGGGTAGTTTTAAGGATTTTCCGTGATGATTTTTAAAAATAGTTGACGATTAAATGCACCGTTCAAATGGAGGAAAAGTTATTTAGAGTGTTTAGATAAATAATATGGATGACTACAAAGTTAGATACTAATACGCTGAAAAATACTTTCTACCTTTGTGAAGAAAAAAACATTTTTATTACAATTATGAATAGGTAATTGAGAGTAATTTGAAACGATTTGTTACATTTTTTCCTTCCATTTTTCCTTTTCTTGCTTTTTTTTGTCAACTTTTGTAATACATCATTTTTCATTTTTGATTTAACAACCAAAAATACTCGAAACACGATAATTTTTCTGAAGCTCCTGTTTCTTTATCTCATTTATCACTGAAATATTGTCTGAACTCTAAACTTATGCTTAACTTATGTTGTAACGATGAACGGAAGCAAACGTTTATCATATAATTAGAATGCAGTAATATTTTGCTAACAAATTGCTTCCGAAATTTCTCCCTCCTGGCTCTTTACATTGATCCTGAATACTTAGTCAGCAGCTAATGAATTAAAGAAGATCAGTAATTTACATATCTTGAGAGTAGATGACCGAGTGCTTTGTGATGTAAACACCTGTTATGTTTTCAAATTAAAAAAAAATGAATAAAAAACTACTGATCGCCAAAATAAATAAATGAGGATGATAATAAGGCGGAAAAATTTTAAAAAGTAACTAAGACAGAGAGAAAATGTTCTGTAAAATGTGATTAATATTAATAGGATGATTAAATGTTAAAGGAATGATACAAATTACCTTCAAAAACTAGTAATACGGATTCTAGCGGCCTCAATAACTTTTCCCCTCATGTTGTTTGTTTCTTTGCTCGAAGGGGTCGGAATGGAACATGGAAGTTCCCTCGCGTTTTTTCTCGATTTGTAATTCTGCTTATTATTAGCACCATGAAAAATAGCTTACACAGAACAAAAGACCCATGAATTTTTCTTAAAAGAAATAGATAACTGATATTTATTTTAATAAATTCTGCAAAGGAAACTATTTAAGGTTTAAGAGTTGGTCACAAAAAAAGTTTGAAAAGTAAATTTAAATTGTTTTCATTCGAAAGCGAACAATGCTAACTTATAAGTAATTTTAATTAGAAAATCTCTATCAATTCAACACATGACACCGTGTAACTAAGTAAACCTTAATAAATCAGAGCGGGAAAAAAATTGTTCATATGTTAGCAAAATATTGAACCACGTTCCCTCCCCCTTTTCTTTTATGCACACTTTTTAAACCAAAGCACTTTCTTGCGCTTTCTCTTGAAAGGAAGAACATTAATCTCGGACAATTTATCAATTAATTTTCGAAAAACAATTCATCTAACAATCGAAGCGCCAATAATAGCTTTGATTTACCTTGAGGTTGTATAGTATTCGAACTTAGCACCTCAAGTAGTATTCAACAAAAACATTTTCACTCTAACTACAACACTTTGATGACTTAAATGCATAATGTGGAATAAGTTTAATACATAGATCGAAAGGTTAAAAGAAGACGCAAGAATTTATAACTCGACCATGAAAGCATTGCGCAACTGCTATATTCCCAAATTTAAAATAATGAATAACATGTTACTGATCATCAGATTAAGTAAATGTGGATAGCACGGCGAAAAAATAAACGAAACAAAAAAATACTAAGACAAGGTGAAAATTTTCCTAAAAATTTGATTGTTATCAGTAGTGTGATCTTTCAAAAATTCTTATCTTCCCTAAAAAATTGAAGGTGCTTGGCTGTAATGGCGACAAAAAGAAATAAGAAAACATTTCGCCAATTTGGCGATTCCACTTGGCGCATTTGGGTTGTAATTAAAACCGACAAATGCCAAATTGAGGTATTAAAATTATTATCAACCTCTTCAGAGATATAAAAAGTTTGTTAAGGGTATATTAATAGGCCATTAAGCATTTAATTATAGTAACTTTACAAAAAATAAAGATTTAAATTTGCAAATTCCATTTTTGTTTTATTTTGAGAGCATTGGAGCATTTTTGCCCTCTTCCAATTTTATTAGAAACATTAAAAAAAATATTTTGAGCTCTATCCTTATAATAATTTCGCATCTAAAAATATTTAAAATATTTTCTGTCATTCATTTACAATAACAAGTATGATTGTTGTTTAAATTGCTTATGCTTTTCATGGTCGGAAAAAGGCTCTATTTTTACTTGGCCATTAAAATCTCCATTTATTCTACATTTGCTGACGAACTTTGCAAGTCAAATGAGAACGAATTTAAAATACAGGGTCTGAATGAGTTTCAAGAATAAATCTGCTTCTTAAGTGTTGGATTTGTGCATGCATTCTAAAAATGGTACATAATAAACATATTCGAATTTGATAAGTTTTAAGATAGATAGAAAATGTTAATTTGAAGAAAAAAAATGTTTCTTTGAAGTACATTAAAAACGAAAAGGAAAGAAAAAAATCAGCCGATTTGGAAAATGTTTAAAATTTCTTCCAAAGCTAAACAGAGATAATCTTTTATGAAAATAAATCTTTTTAAAGTTTATGAAATGATGTTAATGATTCCGTGTGTTGTAATTTTAGAAATGAAAATTAACATAAAGAAGGATATAGAAATTATTGTACACATAAAAAAATAACTATTCGATTTGCAAGAATAAGTTATAAATAAAAATAAAATAAAAAATAAATTGTTTACTGCACTGTAGGAAAATGAAAATAAATTTTTATGGGTACCTCTAAAAAAGAAAGATTATTATTTTTTTTTAAAGTGAAACCTTGAAAATTATCGGTGTTTCTAAGAGTGATTATTATCCTCAACCCTCAAAATAAATTTAATTGACATTAAAATTACTAAACATTTTGGGTAAAAAAAGTAGAAAATTTGAATAATCGAAAACAATTGTTTTGCTGCGTAGAAAATTATAAAAAAATCATACAGATTCAATTATAACATTCTATGTAATTTATTTAAAGATTCAATAAAATTCATTGAAATCATTTCTGAGCATGAAAATTCTTAATCCTTAATTTACAATTAAATTTAATTAATACTTCATCTTAATTAATCGATATCCTTTAACAATAACAAGGTTAGTGATAAATATTTTTTCACTAATAAATTGCTCTCTTTTTCTATTATTCACTTTTTTCATCCAGCATCTACTAACCTAGATCTTTTTCCTTTTTTGAAGTTTAATTAATACATTCATAAAATTTTGGTGAAAAAATATCGATTTGATTAATTTAAGCTGCAAAAGCAATTTGAGTAATTTAAGCTGCAAAAATAATGAAACGCTCAGCTCAAATTTTTTAAAATATCTTTTTCTATGGTTGATTTTTAAAGAATAAATTTCCATTTATAACAGATAAAATTTTTTTAACTATAAATTCCAGTTTCAGCTTACCTCTTATTATTAGCATTCTGATAAAATATTGAAGAGGAGGGAGGGACTACAAAATGAATTTTCGCAAAATTATCCTAACCACTTTTAGCTCTAATTGTAAAGTCTGGTCTTTCAATTCAAAATAAAACCGGCTTAGAAAATTGTTCATGCTTTAATAATTATGAATTTCAGTAGCTTTACAAATATATCCTTTTTCTTATGGATATTTTTATTTTTAATTACTAGATGAATATAACTATTCAGTTATAATCTCTTATCTTATATTCTAATATGAATTGTTATAGTAAATGACAAAGCAATACCTCTACTAAAAAACCGAGCTCATTAAAAAACAATCATAGCCTTAAATGGCTTTATTTGGTTTTACTTTTCATTACAACGATTTTCTTACACACAGGTATTTATATTGTTCTAATTAATTGAACTATCTCTTCCTTTAGTTTTTCCATTCGCACCCAAAGTATTATGTGGGTTCGATTACCTTTCTTTCTCCTTTAGACAGTTTTTCATCTGTGATATATTTGTATACTTTTATTTCCTCGATCTTTGAATGCACTGGATAGTAAACGCAATTACACTATTCTCCTTTTTCTTCCATTTATGATTTCTTCAAACCAAAATATAAAATTTTACTTTTTTAACTAAAAATTACAATTTATAAATTTTATTGATATAATAGAAGCTTCTAGAATTGTTTGGATTGACATCTAGCAAAAGATTTAATAGAGACTGAAGGGAAAATAAACGAAGAGCGAACAGTCGTATTAAAGTTTATCTCTCCCAAGAGAAACAACAGAATAAATTCATTGTTTAATGCAAAAATCGATATGCGTTTAGCTATAAAACTTCTCTGTTCTAATGAAAGAGTTAAAATCGTCTCCAAGTCTATCTACTTGATCCAATCAATAGCGATTTGCTTGGTTCTGAGCACAGAAGGAACTGTTCTTTGAGATTTATGATCAACTCGATTTCCTAGGTGCTTTTACATCCACCATAAATCTTCCAGAATGTTTTTAAAAAGTCCGTTATACAAACGCTTTTTCAAAAGAATTTGATACTGTCTTGTACTTTGAGAGCTGTGAGTAATTCCCTCGCATTTAATAAGAGATAAAAACTGAGGAACATCTACCTACTCTTGCATCTATCAATCTAATTCCCACACGATTTTTATTTCTTGGATGTCTCATTCCTTTTTTATTTTTCGTTACAACAGCATTGTTGGATATATTTTTTCCCCTCCTCCTAAGTTTTCCTTTTGAAATATCATCTCGAAACGGAACCACCTGTTCATCGTAATCCCCCAACGCTTGAATATATCTCAGAAAGTGGTGGTCTGGGGAAACACATGACAGATGATTTGCTCCCTCTCATCTTCAAGACTCCTCTCCGCGCTCCATCGTTCTCTCTCTAGGTAAAAAGAGGAGAGAAAGAAGACGAATACGCAGTTTATTCTCTTTTGTTAGCATCTCTTTGTTCGAACATTCCTTTCCAATCCAACTAGAAGGCGGAGGTCAGGTGCGCTTGCGCGAGCAAAATAAGACAAAATCGACCCTCTCCATATATTCAAACTGCACGCATTTGATACTTATCTCGATGGTCACCCCCACCTACTACTTTTGAAAATAATATTTCACCCTTCCCAGGAATCTATTTCAATAAAGTACATCATAGAATAATTTGACATTTTATTCTGTTTTCTGTTCCCCATGGGGTATTTTTTTCCTGAAAAATACTTCTGGCCTTTTTGCAACAAGGGAAAAGTAAAGAATTCAAGAAAAATCATGTGAAATAATTATTTCTGTACATCCATTGTAAAAATTGCATTCTTAAAACAATTGCATCAATGCAATCATAGAATAAACATAGTTGATAATAAAGATAATAAGCATAGTTGAACATAGTTTGAAGATAATAAACATAGTTGAACATAGTTTGAAGATAATAAACATAGTTGAACATAGTTTGAAGATAATAAACATATTTGATAATATAAACTTATTTTTGATTGTATGTCTTATACTAAACTCACTCGTTAAGTCGTTATTTCTACTAATAGATGCTCAATGGATTTCAAGCTCACAAATATGCGTTAAATACATTGCATTTAACACATATTTATGAGCTTGAATAGACACTATTAAAAGCAAAAAATTATTTAATTTCCTATTATATGAGTCTCAGTAAGCTTGATTTGAGGAAAGAAAACCCATGCTCATATATATCCAACACTGAAAATACCCTTAGTTTGCTCATAAAATGTAGAGGAAGGTATTATGTAATCAAAAATATCCGGAAGTTTTTGAATTTGCTCATTTTTTTTCCGAAATCGTCCAGAAAAGCTGGATGCACTACCCTTGAGCTTCGACCTTGAAAAGAATATGCGTAAAATCAGATATTATACAGACAATTTGGTCACGAGGACATATAGGGGACCGATTAGAAATTAATTAGGGGGAAAGGATTCGGGTAATTCCGTTTAATAAAAGGCTGATATGGATTCGAAACTTTCATTAATATTATTAATATCTACATATATATTCTTAAAAATAACTTATATTGTGAAAAACCTATTTATTAATAGTTCGAAATTTTTTCTCTTATTATTGTTATTTATTTATTTATTTATTATTATTATTTGCTTATAAAATACATTGCATAAATATTCATTGAATATAACTATAAGAAGATTCAAATTTTAAAATATCAACTTATGGGAAAATCCTCATTATTTAGCATCTTAAAGAGTGCAAGTAAAATTCAATTCTTTGTAAAGGCGATAATTCTCAATCTTCATTACATTTATCTGTAATATTTATTCAAACTGTTATATATATATGACTTCTAAGTTATGAAAGAAAAAATATAAAATGATTCACATGTGCATATCTAAAATTTATTTTCTACAAATATTCTTATATCCTCAATTATTTACTACAAATATTCTAATTCTCTTGAATATTTACTACAAATATTCTTATTCTCTTGAATATTTACTACAAATATTCTTATTTCCTTTATTATTTACTACAAACATTTACTTATTATTCGATGTATTTACTTCGAATCTTAATATGAGATTTTGTTATTATATTTTCATGTATCCTGCAAGTTTTCTACAATTTGGTTGATAGCTCTTCATATCATGCAAGAAACAAGAGATAAAATGTGATATATTTTTAATGTTACCTTTATTTCTTCAGAATATATTTACTATTTTTACGAAACTACATGCATTTATTGCATCCACAGTAAACAAAATAATTGATGAAACGTGTAAATCATAATCAGCTTTTTCTAAAATCTGGTGAACCCAAATACTTTTCTCTTTCAATAATTTCTGGTCGATCCCCTAAATGTACTCACGAAACTTGACCTTAAAGTATGAGTTCAAATATATTCTTTCATTGATCTAAGTTCAAAGACAGTTTATTTGGCTATTTTGAACATATTTGGGGAAAAAATGTAAACTTCAAGGAAAAACTTCAGCTTAAAGTATGGTTCAACCATATTCTTTAAATGATCGAAGTTCAAGGATTGGCTATTTTTGACAAATTCGCCCGGTTACTGTTGATCGCATATTATAACTTAATCTTTAACCATTTCTTTTAATTAATTTTTTTCAAATTTCAGGGAAAATGTGATAGTTTATAAATTTTTTATGAAATGTTTTGCGTACAATTTTTCAATTGTCATTCTTTAACAGTCAGATAGTGTTATATTTATCATAGAATAATCATTCGAAAAAAATTATTTGATAATATTCCCATAAAATGGGATAGGAAAAAGAGAATATTTCAAATTTTGGCAGAAAATTCATACTCAAATTTTCATAAAACTTGAAACTTTAGATACATGTGAAAATGATTTTAAAAATATTTCTTCGGTGTAAACTAATGCAAATAAATAACTAAGTTTAAAAAGCAGGATTTCTAAAAATAAATTATTGATTCAATGAATTTAGAAAAGAAAGTTAGAAGAAACTTCACGCTAATTTTAATTCTTGTGTCAACAAAACTAATATATATTTTTAAGTTTCAGTTCGTCAGAATACAGTGAGTGTATACTATTCTAATCTGGTAAGGGCGTGATGTCTCTGACTTCGTCCTCATCAACCGACCACTTTTCAAAATTATAAGTTTCATTATCAATCATTTGAGTAATTTCAAAAAGGAATGATAACTCTTTTGATCTTAAAAAATTTTCCCCGATGAAAATAAAAGACCATTAAGGTAACTTCCTTTTGACTAGGGATTTTCAAAGCCGTTCATAAAAGATTCATTCTTAATATAAATAAATAAGTAAACAATTTGTATAAAACACACTAAAAAAATGTACAATACTTTAGATATTGAACCATTAATTTTACATTTAATCATTGCTTTAATAATATTTTTATTAATTGCAAACGATTTAGTTTTTCTATATATAAGTAAATTTTATAAAAAAAATTATAGGTTAAAATTACAACTGCAGAAATGTTAAATTCCTTTAAAATGTAAAATAATATCATTGTATAAATTCTTTTGCAAATTATAATTAATATTATCAATTTATTATAAACCATCATTACAGTAACTTAGTATTATTGATGTTTTATTATTGAGCTGAAAATTATTAAACGTTATTTTTAAGCTATTCTTTTTACTGAACACGAACAGAAATGGAATATGAGAGCTGTGAAGGTCGACCTTTACATGAATCACTTTTCTGCTGATACTCAAATGTTTACATTTAGGAAGATTAAGTTTGTCAGGCGAATGCAAGAATGAAAAATTTTGACATACTGAATAAATATTTTGCTAAAATTTTCTTTTGTGTTCCGCATCATTACCCTGTACATCAGAGATGTCTGAAATTCGTTGTTAAATGAGATAAAGAGAAGATTCTTGAAGCATGATTCTTTATTCTTCAGCATTTCAACTCTCCAATGTAAGAAAAGGGAATCTGGAAATGAATTGTTCGAATAAAAACCCTTTTATTCCTCTTTGAGATCACGTCGTGTAAATTACTACATTTAATTTTATTGATATTCCAACTTGTAGTTTTTGATAATTGAATTAGATAAATTGATGAGGCAGATAATCGCGAATGATAAGTCTCAAAATTATTCAAATTAGATCTTTTAAATGGAAAAAAATAATTATTTGAATAAATGAAACTACTTTTTTAATCATAAAATTAAGATTAAGCTATTCATGAAGCTTATTATGATTAATGATGCTTTTGGATAGTTATTAAAATTAATACTTACAAGCATTTATTTATTTATTTCGTTTTTATGCGCTTAAGTGTTTTAAAAAATAAAATGAATCATTATAAATTAAAATTTCTTTAATGATAACAAGATTAAGGATTATAATTATTATTCTTAAATGTATATTAACAGAAGTTCATAATCTCTATTTTATTTTAATTTTGGAGCATGCGATGAGCAACATTTGGCCATAAATAAAACTTTTAACTTTGATATGAATAATCAATTCAAACAGAAATTAAAAAAGTAACAAGAAAAATAATTTTTTAAATCAATTCCTTAGGTAATAGGGAATTTTTTTATTTTAATTGCTTTTTATTAAATAATTAGAACTGTTGTTGTTGCTCTCATGTCCCATTTTACAACGGAAGGAGGGTAGTAATAACTTCTGAGAGTAGGGACCGCTGAGCACACGAAGGCAGAAGTCTGACTTCGAGCTCATACACGTCACAAACCCTTTTTACGGGGCTGATTTCCTTCATGCATTTCATTCTTTCTTAGTGGCAGGTTTGAACTCGCAACCCAAGGGATGCGAATCCAACGTCCTACCAGCCATTTTATCCTGACGTAACAATTACAATTACTATAAATATTAGATCAAAAAATTATACTAGCATTGAATTTTCAGCGCCAATAGAGAATACAAAGCTAATTGGGGCAACGCAAAATGATTGAATTTTCTACATGAGTGTTGGTAAAGCAATATAGATTAAAAATTTCTAATTTTATTTATTATGTATTATTTAAATTCAAAAGTACTTCGAAATGAATCCAAAAAATGATTTATTAATAATATTTAATTTTAAATGCATCAAACCGTAAGAAAATAAACAGATTCGTTTAAAATAGTCGGCCGAAACATGTTAAGCATAACCACATTAGTGAGGTGAAAAAAATTGAATTCGTTACTTATTTGGCGGCGAGAAAATGAATTTTGGCGAGAAATGAAATGAATTTTGGCGAGAAAATTAGTTTTAATTAATTAATAAAAAATTAATGAATTAAAATTTGAAAAAACTGTGTTAACGTCTATTGTCATCCACTACAAGTTTTAAAAAAATAACTTTAACTTAATTGGATGAATACAAAGTATTTTATTAACAATTGAAAATTTGAACAAGATATATATATATAGAGAGAGAGAGTGAGCTAATGGTAAGAATTGGAAAAATTCAAAACTTGGCTAATGTATGGACGTTAATATATTCTTTCCCTTAATCGATTATGATATCAAGGCATCAAAACCTGGTATTATTTTATCTAATATAATCTTAACTACATAATCATATAGATAAGCTTCATACACATCAAAGTTTTATGATATAGCTTTACATTATCGGGATAACGATATAACTTTAAATGTAGTCGTTTATTCAAATAGGAAAGACTACATTCTCTTATCGTAATATGCAATCGAGCGAAACTGGAGGTGTTCTCACATCCTATTCAGAATATAACGATAGATAATCGATGAAACGTAGACATTTTTTTCTTCGACGAGGATCGTTCACTCTTCCTACTCTAAAACCATAATTCATCGATTTGGTCAAATTGTTTTACCAAACATTAAAACGTGATCTACGTTGAAAGCTGAACATCAGGAAAGTGTCAAACAATTTTCCACTTACGAATCGTTTAAGGAATGAAGTAGTCGATAGGCGCGTGCGTCAGGGCCTGTAGCTATATTACAAAGAATATCTGATTTATCAGGTGGTACGCGTTTATGCTACAATTAGGGAGTTTAACACCGACAAGAATTACCTAAAAAGATAATATTTATTGTGTGTGTGTGACATTGCATCCCCTTCCTTTGAATCACGCATTTCTCTTAACCTTGGCGCTATCTATCATTAGCAAGCAGGCCAACAAAAATTAGTGAAAGACTCAATACCTTGGGGTACAAAGTCAAGGGCAGGTTGTTTTGCTGTTCTCCCCCCCCTTCCTTTTATTTTTTCTCTTTCGTTGCCATTTTTTTTATCTTCATGAATATGCGGCGGAGTCTCAACCAATAATTAAGGCCCCTTAGAGCCGTCTACCTTCTTCTACCAGTCGCCAGATTCTCGGACTCCCCTTTGCAACCCTCCTAAGAAGATCTAGGCTATGAGAAATGACCGCATTTTCTTTTAACGCTTCTTCATTAGCTGGCTCTCATATAGCAAAACGGAATCATCCTACCTATCGATCTGTTAGCAAGCTGAATAACTGCGAAATCATTTTTGTCTTGTTTGAGTTTTGATTCTGAAATAAAATCTGTTTATTCTTGATTTGTTTTCGATACACTGATGTTTCGTAATGGTGGGAAAAACTACGGCTTCTTTGTTTTAAAATTTTCTTCTTTATAGTCTTGCGCCACTTAAAAATGTAATTTCACCGCATTTAAAAATAATTACATAAATACTCGAATTCAGTGCAATTGAAATATTTGTATAAAAATGAACTGCAAATAAAATATCAAATATAATAAATATAAAAATATGTTTCTCGTTCAATTGTTATTTTGGCGATATATCGACATGCTCCATTATATTTATTTCATATTAAATATTAATCTTGATTGAAAAGAATCCCCTACCTTCTTTTCTTTCTTCTTTTGTTATAATGACCTTCCTTTTTATTTATAATTTATTTACATCCAATTTTCGATATATTTATTTAATAAAACCACATATTTCTCAATAATTACTTACTTTGTTTTCACATTTAGCAACGAAAGCACTTTATGTATTATTTTAAAATTGTATACAAATATTTGGCTATATAGTTAAATGGCCATTTTAAAATCATGATCATCAGTACTTTTGTTTATAAAGATAAATGCAATATAATGTTTATTTCCTGAATATGTGGAACAAATCAAATATTTATTGCAGCTATCTAGCGGTATTGTTAAAATGTTTGAAAAAAGAAAAGAAAAAAAGGCTGTGGTTTTAAATAAAGTGACTTAGCCTATTGGTACTAAAATTCTAAATGTATATCTCTTTTTAGGTTGTAAGGAGTCTAATTTACCTTTTGTGCATGATTAAACTTTGAATTATTTTTAAAATGCTGTATTTACATCTTTTGTTATTGTAAAATGTCCATCGTTTTAGCCACATTTTTTAGTCTCAGCATGAATAAAAAAGATTTTTTATTCCCTTTAAAATATTATTATTAACTAAGATGTCTCATCACTGAATAGTTTTTATTTTAATTATAAGGGCATCGAAGCCATACTGCATATAGCTTAAAAAATATTTTCTTGAGTTTACAAAATTCCGTTCATATCTCAAGACATGCGAAAATAATAATGAAAAAAAATTGAATTTTTTTGGGTGGCTATTTTATGAATTTTGCTACACATTAGGTATAGGCACCCAGGAAAGGGAATAATAAGAAAACAATAAGTAAACATTCAAATGTGTTTTTAGCTTATAAATCTGATTAAGAACAAGACCAGACAATTTATGAAAGAAATAGTAATAAAGGAAATTTGAGATTAATTACGATTAAACAAAATTACTAACTTCAAAGTTGCTGAAAATAGTTACAAATTTGTGGAGGTAGGGGATTCTTTCAACAAAAATTAGTTTTTAGCCTGGAAATGTGTCTATCTCTGCGCATTGAAAAGCATCAACATACGAAAGTTCTCTGACTCTAAATTAGTTATTAGAGTTTCGAATTTGGCATCCTATTCAAATAAATGTTTTTAGATTATTTTTGTAATAATCATTAGTTTTGATAATTATTGAATCAACACTTTGATAGAGAAATCTTTCTTTGTTTTCTCCTAATGTTTGATTACTGCTGGATTACTGTATAAAGAATTAAATTAGTTATGCTGTATTAAAGGAAAAATAAATAAACAAAGCTTTATTCAACAGTGGCAAATATCATAAAGGATTACTATTTCAGCCCTAATAAATAATGTTAGAAGTATAATCTGAATTTATTCATAACAAATTTATTCATATTAATATTTAATGCTTTTACGTACCGCTCAATAAAATTTAATATGAATACTCTTTATCTTTTTCTTCTTCTATGCATCAATTAATCATATCCAAAGTACTTCATGCGATTAAAGGAAATAAGTGTTTTTTCTTGCTTCTTTACACTTAATTTTTGATAGGCAAATATAAATTCTAAGAAAAATGCATCCATTTTCCATTTTTCCTTGGGAGAATTTATTTTAAGCTTCAGACTTTTTTTCTTTGAAAATTTTGATGGATGACTTTTAGAACAGTAAAGCAACTTTACTTTAACCCCTCGCAGAAGCCCTATAGCACAAAATTTTACTTTATTCATTCAATGTAGGATTATGAATGAACTTTTATTAAGAAATATATAAACTATATTCACATAATATATACAACAACAATTATTTTTTAAATTTTGATTAAACTTTTTTATTTAATTTTTTTCCTTCTTATTAAAAATGTTTTATTACTTTTTTTTAAACATATAGATGAGGACTTCTATGTTTAAAATATTTCGTCATCTATGTTTTAAATATTTCTTCTGAGTTTTGTTCTACTCTTATTTAAAATGAAATAAAATAATTTTGAAATAAAATTCATTTTCATGCTTAAATGTTTAAAAATGTAATAAATATTGTTCTTCCTTAAGGAACTAGAGTCATTTGAAGTTTTCAAATAAAAATAAAAACATTTTAAAACTTAATAAAGAAAATAATTTGAATTTTTGTTGATGAGATCCCCCAATTCTATGAAATTTTTTAATTCCGATGCTGATATATTTTCTATTCAAATTCTACAGCACATATTTTATTTAAGACTGAAATAATTCTGATTTATATTGGAAAACCTAGACTTTGAAATGAGAAAATGTACTACTATGATAGATACTTTCTTTAGCGGAATAAAATTTAGCGCATGTTATTATAATGTATACAACATTAAAGTAAAAATTATTTAATTAGATTTAAAAGAAGTGTTAATTGTGCCTGTAAAATTATTCTGTAGATAGGTAATAAATATTATGGACTTTTTTTAAAAAAAATCATTAGCATAAAATATTCCTATTGTGTTAAACAAGCAAGGAAAAAAAATCCAAAATCTCACATACAATTGATAGTTCATAAGCAATGAAAATGTCACTTTTACCGTGACTGATGTGGTAACTCAGTTGTCCCATGCTATCTAACAGAAAATCGATAATAATTATCTTGTTGAGGTTCTATTCACTCATACTATGAAGAAAAATGTATTTTATTCAATTACTTATCTTTAATTAATGGAAGGCAAAGTTTATACAAGCACCTTTCGTGTATAAAGACAATAAAATTGTCGGAACTTCGTCTCATCAATAGACCACATTCAGGCAGATGAAAACATATTAACGAGAAACGATTTCCGAAGTATCTATTGGGAGGGTATTTGTGAATTCCAAAATTAGGAAGGACTAGTCCCTGTTAGTATCAGCTGCAACTTGCATGAATATTTAAATATTTTTAGCCGTTTATTTGTTTCTATTTGATTGGCTGCATCATCCGTAACAATGTCGTAGCCAAAAAACTATCTTGGTCACGCTATTCACTTTGCCAGGATACATTTCTATTGTCTGTCTATAAGGGATACTTTTTTTTTTCTGTTCTGAAATTGCGTGTGCATTATCTGCTGCTACGTAATATATATATATATATGTATTAGATAAAAAGACTACAGAGTAATAAACAAGCATAGCCTTATATGAATAATTTATGTTGATTCCATCGTAATATAGAACTCGATTACTTCCCTTTAGTCTGGAGAATTACTTTTGATCAGTAAAAGAAAGATAATTATGAATTTAAACGCCTTACTAGATAAAGTTTTTATTTTCAAACTTGGTTCTTATAGCTTGTAATGACACTTCAACTTACAGGAATTAGCGCAAGCACATACTTCTTGGAGAGGGAGTGGCGAACAGCAACAAGAAGGAACTGGTTTTCTCGATCCTAAGACTGGACGGGGGGAAAAGATCGCCAATTAAAAAGGACTATGTAACGGACCCTGTAGACTTGCGAGCAAACGGGATATTTTTCGCGCCAAGCAAAATAATACGACTGTATAAGAATCTATAAATGAGAAGATTTTTTTTTCAGTTCACCTCTCCAATCAAATAATTATATGGAAGATTATGTATGCATTTGCTTCGATCAAAATACAAATAACAATTAAAGTGAATTTAGCTGCTTGCTAAATTAATAGTTATTGCAATAGTTTTGGGAAAAAAATTCATAAAACTTATTTACAATCTTACGGTGCTGGGTTTTAAAAAATTAAATTAAAATGCGCCGATTTTTTTTCTTTGTTTAAATAAGAAAATACTTTCTAAATAAGATCAATGGTGGAAAAAATATCTTTCAGCTTTATAAGATAATTATTTTTATATTACTTTCATAGCGATTTAGATTAATTAATATTGAAGAATTGGAGAGTAATTTAGAATTAGTATAACAAAGAAAATTCGATAAATTTATTAGTAAAGGATTACTTTTGCAATTTCTTTTTAAATCGAATTATCACTAGCTTTTATGTATGTGCATTACGCATTTTCATAAAATAGGGATTTCAACGATGAAAAATTCATCATACGATATATTTTGGGTGCATATTTTGATACCAACATATATTATCACATAAGAGGAGCATTTAATAGCTTGAAATGTAGACCTAACACAGGTGTATATGGGGGCATCTTTCAGATTTTGAGCAAGTTTTATATATATATATATATATATATATATATATATATATATATATATATATATATATATATATATAATACAAACAGAAATCATACACATAGAATTGGAATTTGCGGTCCTTTTTTAAGAATATATAAATATTTCAGTCACTAAATATATATGAGGACAATGCATATGATCCATTTATAAATCAATATAATAGGAAAGTTTGACTTTAAAATATTTTATGGTTCAACAAATAGTTGATTAATATTTAATCTGTATTTTTTTTTTTTTGCTAAAGTTTTGTTTTTAAGATCACATATCTCAATGTCAATGGTTTTGCCTTCTGATCCCTTGCTGCATTCAGTGTCAATTAATATATAAATAAATAAAGGCAGAGTGAGAAAGAGAATTTTATTGTGTACTTTTTAATCGGTTATTTTCATTCTTCATTTTTAAAATCTATGAAATCCCTCGGATTTTATCCTGGATCTCAATTTTTGTGATGAAAATATGAAAGATAATATTATACAACATTATTTTATTTACTCAACATTATTATATTAGCTTATTAGACTATTTCTGAAGTCAGTTGATATTATATTTAATAATTTATGATTAAAATATCATTTGATTCTGGGAGCAATTATTTTGTCATAAATTCTGTTTTATTCTATTTGTATAAAATTTGAAGGTTTAATAAGTATATTTAGATGATAACTCAATAATGCTTTGATTTTCCGGTTCCTTTGATTGAAAACGGTTTTTATTTATTTCCTAATTAAAAACGCAGCTATCAATGATATTGAATAAAATAATGGTTTTCTACTTCATAAATAAGTTGCATCTAACAACAATATTAAAAAACTCCAAGAAAATTTTGCAAAAAATTATACATATCGCTAAAATGTGTGAAAGTCTGAGTGCTATAAAAAGGAAAGAAAAGGATGCTACAAAGCATTCAGGACAATTTAACTGTTAAAATTCTTTTAATAATCTGCATAACCAAAATTTCATCTGTTGTAAATTATTGCGTTTATTATTAGTACAAGTTTGCAGCTTTGGAAAATCTAAAAGTTTTATTCAGCTAGAAATGTATCCTAAATAATAAAAAAAAAGACGGGGGAAAACGAATGTAAATTTGCAAAATAAAATAAAAACGGAAAACATATTATTATTTTATTATTTTTTGAGAATGTAAAGCAGTCTATCATTTCTAAAAACAGTTTTATCATTTGTATTTTAAATTTATATCCTCCTTAACAAAATATACATATATTATAGTAATATATCATTTCTCAATAAGTTTACAAACCAAATTAAATTTTCATTTATCAAATCTTAATACAGAATTTCCTGTATATTCGATAACGATGAATAATAATGATTTCAAATCCGCGTTTGCGATCACATTATAGTCAGTATTTTCTCAACTTAGCGGAAAGTTCTGGAAGAGAGATAGTGCACGTCACATTGATGTCACACTACATTGATTATATAATAGAAAAAATTTCCATTTAACCAGTTAATATGAAGAAAATAGCTATTGTTCTCTATACCTATGATGATATTTTTTTTCTCGCATATATTTTAAAACTTTCACCGTCTATCTTTCGAACTTGGTTGGTCACAAAAATTGGTGTCTATTTTTAGTTTTTAATTCGAATATATGTAAAACGTGTGCCATTCAATAGACACAAAAAATGATTAATGCGGCTTTGTGCAGAATTTGAACCTTTTTATCTGTAACAAGATATCGGCTTCATTTCAAGGACATCTACATTCTCTCTTTTATTCTTTTGAATCGAATCTGAGTGATGGAACAAAGGTTTTCTTTATATTGTGGCAATTGAAAAGTAATTTGAATCTAAAACTTGTTCGTGATTATGTGAAATGAGATAAATATCAAATGTGATATTTTTTGAAACAATAAATGCGAGACAAAGTTTTTTTTATCGCTTGCAATACTAAAATTACTAATTCAATGAAACAATTAAAATGAAATATAATTTAGCTTGCACGATCACGTGGTGCTTGACCGTTCAAGAAATTATGTTCTGATATGATTTATTGAAATACACATAGCATATTTCATTTTAATCTTTATATATATTTTTTACTTTGCTTTGCTTTTATACTTAGAATAAAAAGAAAAATATGCCACTAAAAGGTAGTGTCTAAAATTTTTTATAACTATTTACTTAACATTTTTTTTAAATTCTTTCTTTTGATTACAATTTACTCAACATTTTACTTAATTTTTTCTTTTAATTACTATTTACTTAAAATTCTTGAATTCTTTTTGTGTGTGTGTGTGTTTGTGTGTGTGTGTGTTTGTGTGTGTGTGTGTGAGAGAGAGAGAGAGAGAGAAACTTAAATCAACTCTCTCGAAAGTATTTCACAATTAAATTTTTTATCAGATTATCATAATTTGCTATATAAAATTGTTTACAGAAATTACAAATATGTGACAGATAATTAAGATCAATAAAATTATCTGGTGCATTAAGTAAGAGAATAGAAAAGGGGTCTTCCTAAGATGCATTGTCTTAAGCCCTCTAGGAATCTTTATTTGACCCAGTTTTTTTACCATCACCATCAATTTATTCGACCATCATTAAGTGAATTAAAAACATAAGGCTTTATGAAGTGTTCTCCATTTTAATCAATTAATTAATTTAAGAAAAAAGTTAAGATAAGTATTTTGGTATATGAAGATTCTGACAATAACTCAGATAATAATGAAAAAGACATTTAAAAGATATCTCTTATTTCGAGATGTTTGCTTACGACGGTTCCTTTTTTGGAAATTGCTTAGAATGGACATATTTTAGGAAAATCTGCCTGCAATAATTATTGTAATCCTTTTTTAAGATAATTGAAATGATTCCTTATAATGAAATTCCCTCTTCCGTTTATATTAAAAATATCTTGTTACATCAGTTTTTTTAATATATTTAAATGCCCGTTATTGAAAAACAAACAAGATGGAAATTCAATTCATTAACATGGAAGTTGTATGTAACAAAATTTTGTACAAAGCTTTGTACGTCTTTAATTTATTTGTATTTTAGAAACAAAAATAAATATGTCGTTTTGTAATTTTTAGATGAATGTTTTTAACAAAGGTTAGAAAAATGTACATAATATTATTTCTTTACAACAAACTTAGGGATCTTATCAGTTAGTTATACTTGTGATATGCTAAATTGAGTAAAAGGCTCCGATGAATTATTTTAATGTTAACTGAACTCCGGTACAAAATCTTAGGACATGGGGCTTCAGATAATTTTTCTCAAAAATATTTTTGATGCATTTTCATTTCAAACATCACTAGCACTTCTTTTTATTTTTTATAAAGAATATAAAAATAATAATAATAAATAGGAGCGGAGCAATGAAATCAAATAAAATATATTTCAGATTTATTCCCAATTTGATAAACTTCAGATCCCTGATAAACTCTATAACACTTATCTTAAGGGTACGCAATTTACCTTATACATGAAGAACAACTGTGCCTGGTTCATTGAAAATTGAATTGAATTCGCGATCCATTTAAATGCTCTAATGAAGACTCCGATTGACTTCGTATATTCGTCTATATTTAGATATAATGTATATTTGTGTTATTAAGCTTCTATAAATTTGTAAACCTTCCCCCACAAGGCAGCGCAAATGCATATAACTGCAAATCAGGAGTGATTTGCTCCAGGGAAATACGATTTAGCGATTAGCTGAGCAACACTTTACTGAAGAGCAGGTTTTCAGAGGAGGAATAAAAACCCGGAGTCGGAGCTAAATCGTCGCAAATGAATTCGGGGTCCCCGAAGGGAGCGTAAAGACGAAGGAGCGTACTAATTAGGCACGGTGCAATTACGATTCCGTTTAGCTCGCTTCGTTTGTCATCATTATTGTCCGGGTACGCTAAGAAAGGTGCGAGAGTTCTCTTCTTCAACCACTCCGCTCATTAATACCTGGGTGTGTTTTTAAAGGATTCTTTTTCGGGGAGTCGCCGACGCCTCAAAGAAACTCCCTTCTTTTGATTTTTCTAACTCACTTTTGCAAGAAAAAAAAAATATTCTTCTTCTTTTTTTAATTGGAACCTTGTCCCGTCGTATTGAAACAGACCCTCTTGTCATATTTAAGTTAAAAATTAATACAGATTATTTTTTTTTCTCCTTCTCTTAAGAAAACAGAAGCACGATTTTTAAAAATTGCAGATTTTATTCCCGCAAAAATTAAATTTTGTTTCTAATCTGCTCCAGTGTGGGTAAATTCTTTATAAAAATCTTTTAATTTCTAGAAATATCGTAATTTTTTTTTGTTTACTTGAAGAAATGAAATATTTTAGTTCCAATTTTATTTCATGATTAATGGAATTATAATGCATTTTTAATGTATAAAATATAAAAGCTATTTCAACTATTATTGGAAAAGAGCTGAATATATTCGGATGACTTTTTCCAGTAAATATTCATGTTGAGATCTATTTTCATCTGAGATATTCTGAATCCATTTATCTAAGGATTTAAAGAACAACAAATACCTGAAACTTTTCAAAAACATTTATATAAACCAATTTAAGAAAAACGTTTTAAGTACACATTAATGAATATCCATATAAAATACAATATTTATTGACTTATGTATGATTTTACACAAAAATCTAAAATTGGAATTAGCATGTATAATGTATGTTGTGCCGAAGATAAAATATTGACCTTAAGAGACGTAGGGAAAAATTAAAATTCATGAAAGAACAGCAAAAAAGGGGGGATGGATTAATGTATACTTTTAGATTTGGCAAGTGCTTGAAATGCTGTCTTTTTGTGAACTACAACATTCTTTCAATTTCAAAATGAAATAAATTTCTACTTTATCATTTCTCACTTTGGCATTGTGTCAATTCAGTCAGGAAGAATAATTCATTATTTGGATCGCCTTGATGGACCTTTCTTATTTCCATTGAGGTGTTACATTAGTATCTTCTTCAAAAGTAAAGAAACGTCGAGCAATTTATTCGTTATTTTGAATCTCTTACATTTATAAAGAAGCATTAATGTAATTTCATTAATATTATACGGAATTATTCAATCCAGAGAACTAACCATTACGCAGTTGAATGATATGTTGCTGTGAGGTGGTTTTGAAACTGTACATTTCTCCTCTTTAGAAGTCTATGCGACTTGCTTCCGTTAAAACACTTTGGGCTAATGGTTCAGCGGAAAAATAACATTTATTTAGCTTTCAAGTACAAAATATAGAGAACTTAACAGCGTAATTAAGTCACGCATATTAGAATGAATATATGAGTCTACTCTAGAGGAAGCTGACAGTCTTGATAGATGGTTTGAAGTCATTTCTGTAACATTTTGAAAAGTTCTTGCTTAAGTGCATTTGCGTAACATGTTAACTAATTTATTGCGAGGTCATAACAACCACATCATAAAGTAAAAATATTGGTGGTGTGACTTTGAAACCACTGAGGAATGTCAAACATTCATTTGGAAAGTAGTTTTATATTTGCAAATAATAACATACTACTGAATTGCGAATTTCTTGGAAATTAAGACTATAAATCACTGAACTGTTATTTTCGATTTCAGAAAATTTAGGTATTTCACACAAAGCATGTTAAATAAAATAATTGAAACTAAGAGTTCGTTTATTCTTTGATATGAGCTCCTAACTATTCAATTTAGTCAAATCTCAATAATACGCCTGCCTTGAAAAATTTATTTTTAATACATTTTTTTAGATATATCTTTGAAAACAGTTTGAAATTTTTGTGAATGGTTGATAAAAGCAGTTTATTCAGCCTTGAAAATTGAAACAATCTTAAAAATGGGTGTCAGTCAAATTACCTGTATTCTTTCGTATGGCTGAAATTGCTTATATATATATATATATATATATATATATATATATATATATATATATAAATTTGAGTGAGGAAACATATAACTTATTTCACAAATATCATGAGAACGCATGAACAGTCCGATTTTGGTATTTACAATAGAAGTTTGATAAATAAAGTTTTTAGTTGGATTATGTTTTTGTCAGCGTACTTTTAATCACATTGTAACTGTGATTCATCTGATTTTATTGCTTCTTAAAAATTACCATTCACCATTTTCGGCTGTAAAAACCACAAAGATCAAGAAGGCAAGAAAGGGGAAAAAGAAGAAATATGCTGGCTAATTAATTAATAATTAAGAAAAAAGAAGATACACTGAAAGATTTATTTGAAAATTTTAATGAAGACTTAAAATCAAGTTAGTTTTCAAAACTAATTTTACTCACTATAACTGAAAAATCTGGTCAAAGAATATGCTGTGAATATTCCTTTGACTCTTTTTAGATCAAAATTTGTAGCTTAAAAATACATATATTGTATATATTTTCAAGCTTTCGTAGGTATTAATTTAGTGGGAAAACTAAACATTTTCAACTTTTTATTCATTTTGGTTTACGAAATAATTCTGAATAGAAAATATCGTAAGAATATGCATATATGAATGTACATTTATACATTTAAGTTTATAAACACTACGATCACAATTTAAAAAATTAATTAGATGCAATTTTATGTTGAATTCCTAAAATTAAATAGTATTTTCATTTTTTTAAATTCATGAACTTATGGAGAGTAATTTGACCACCCGATGAAACAAAATTATTTTCCAATTAATACCTAACTAATAAGAATATTTTATTTTATTTCTCAAAAAATTAAGTAAAATTTTGAAAGGCATTTTGTTTGAAGGACCGAAAAATGCGTCCTTTCTCAAACTTTAACTTCTCCTAAGATCATAAAAACCATTCGTCATTTCAATCTACTTACTATTTCATTCCATTTCTTAAATATAGGCCTAATATTTTCTGAAAATATTCTAAACATTACTGTAATTTTTTATTAAATATACGCATTGCCAGAATCTCGCCCCTTCCATAAAATGTTTGTTGGCAACAAAACGTGTCACGGGACACAAACAATCCGAAATTCTCTTTCGAACGTCGAATCCGTACATTTCTCAGATCTGTTTCAGTCTCTGGCCTCTTTAATAACATTGGGTTGAAATAAATAGCCTTAGAAGTGGATATGTAAGCCACTAACCAACTTTAATTGCGCTTTGGGCAGGCCTAAAAAATGCGGAGAACCGAATAGTTAATGTTCGTGTCAAACGCTTCAAGCCATAATTTTGTGAAATGTCAACAAAAGTTCTCCCCTTCTCATTTTTCATTACACCGAGAGTTTTCTATTTTTTTTATTACTTCTTCTCTAACGATCCTGGAGTTTAGTTGAAAAGTTGGAAGTTGTGGAGCCTGTAGACACTTGGGCCATCGGTAATGGATTTAAGGGCAAGTTGTCGTCAATCAAAGAAAAAGGGAAAAAATAAAACTCTGTCGCCACGATCTTAGAACTCTTCACAGATCTCCAGATCACAAGGTTTTTTTCCTTCATCCATTTAATGGTTTCACCTTTTAAACGATAAGAGTTCTTTTTTGCATTTTTTTTTCCTCACCACAAAAACTATTTTTTTAAAAAATCAACTTCTGGACATTGCATTTCCTAAATAAAGAGGAATAAATCGTGAGACCCACTTATATTTCGGCCTTTGTTTTATTAAGAAGATAATTTTTATTTTTATTTTAAGAGCTTGCTCAATTGTATTACAAAATATATCTTAAAATTCATACTTAAAATGAAGCGTTTTATCAAAAGTTATTTGTTACCTAGTCACATTGACTAGGTAATTTCTACATGAGGGTAATTTTGACCCGAATTTCGAATTCAAGCAATGGCGTCCCCCTCTTCCAATTCCTATGATAAAAATGCTCAATTATCTCATTTCAGAGGCAGCCAGTATCTTGTCTGCTTTAATCAAAGCATTAATGCTGAATCCCAGAATAGACATCAAATAAGAATTTTGATTTGTGCAAATATTAATTGAATTATTTTGTGAACAGGAAAATATAGCACTGAATAAAAAATTTCTTTCGAAAAAACTTTAGAAATGAATGGAAGTCAACGGATAGCTAGCTCTTAGCCAATTTATTCCTTTTCTCATACATAGTCATTACGTATCTAATTCTTGAAATTCAGCTGCCAGTAAAGATAGTTTAAAGATAGCATTAGCATGTAACAAACAATTCAAACAAAGGCAAAGTACAAAGCATAACTCTGTCGAATGTCATTATCTAAATTACAATTTGAATTTATGCGAAGTTTTGACTTCTAGGGAAAAATTAGGATTCTTCACCATGCATAGCAAAAATAATAATTATTTTTCTTTGGGCTTCTGTATTGCAGTTATTCCTGTATTCAACTGGTTTTTTACATTATTTATAAATTATTTTTATACAATATCAATACATTAAATTCATTAATTATTTCAAATTTCTACCGATATTTTACTTTTTGATATATGAAGAATTGTTGAAGCCACCCTAAATGAATAGGTAAAATAATAATAACACTGTTTGTTTTTTATTTAAAGGCAACAGTTGCCTAACATAAGATCTAATTTTCTCCTTGTGGTAGTAAAACAAATGTCAAAGCAATCGCTTTATGGTCCAAACTAAATTAAATAAAGTGCTCCAGAAACTTCTCTCTGTTGAGGCTATGTGGTCTGTCTATTCCTCTTGTCTTGAGAAGGGTGAATACAAAGAGAATGCATTATATTCGTCAAAAAATTTAGACCTTAGGGTTTAGAAGTATATATGTGTTTTATACCTTCCTGAACTCTAGGAACAATTTTTTTTTAACTAATGTCTGCTGGCCCTTCAATATCTAGACCAGATTACTCAAAACCACGAGGATATAGCTGCATGATACTTTACTCTTCATATTTATATATATACTATAGATTCAGATTTAATCAAAAGGAAGAGGTATTATTTTAAAATAAATACCCGACCCTGCAATGAGTCTGAATTCAAAATGTTCCATATTATAAGGTATATAGGTATACAGTGGAGAACATTCCTATTTTTAGGAAGCATCATTCTTAGTTAGAATATTATTTATTATAAAATATTTATTTGTTTAATACGCTTCCACAAAAAGTACCAGACAGCCTATAAAATTTTCTGCGAACCAAATAAACCTGGTTTGATGCCTTTGTAATTTGCGAATATTCACACCGAAAAGAAAGATAGTAATTGTTTTTTAAGTAATAATGTAATGAGACGATCGTGAAAACTTGTTTTAGCAACAGTCAAGAACTTCTCAAAAATTAGAAAGCGATAATCATACAATTCGTAAAATTACACTTAAAACTATTCGTAAAATTGCACTTAAATTTCATATAAAAACGATTCAAATCGATTAACAAATATAATGCAATACATATTTGGTACCTGGAGAAATAATTTATCTTTTGTAAATACTTCTGAAAAATGCTGGAACTGATACGTTTATGAGTTTTTCGTGTAATCTATAGGATAATTTCCTGTGTAGTTTTGATTTTTAAATTTAAAAAAAAATTAAAAATCAATTTTCAAATCAAAAATTTGTGCTTCATGAAATATATGCTTTTAGAAACTAATTGGTAGTACATAAACTAACAAAATAATTGCTTTAGTGGATATTTTCTGGTTATTTTTAGTTAATGTAACTTTATTTATCTTTTAGATAAAGATTAATTTTTTTATCAAAGAAAATTACGTGCAAAAAAATGCAAACAAAAATTTGTGTTACATTTTCGCAAATGCAATTTTGATTTCCACCCCCCCCCCATCATACAATGGAGCACTTTAAACGACTCCATACTTTCATTGAATGCGCTGACAGTTTGTTGTACATTCCTTACAAAAGAAGACTAACTTCATTGTATATGGAATTGTTAGAGCCATATGCGTAGTACTTCACTTTTATAATTTTATATAGCTTTTAGATAATAGCGTCATCAAGATCGGAAAACATAATGGAATCTTCTTTCCGTGAGAAGTTATAAGGTGCGGTAAATGCATTATTCAAACAAATATCCTGCATTAATATGCATCTCATCAGCAAACACCTCATCTCAGTTTGCTGTCTTTACGCTTATATAACGGAGGAAGAAAGAAAAACATGATCTCACTTTAATTTTTCAGTCATTCCATTTTTGACAAATGAGAATAAATTCGTAAAACAATGTCCACGTTTTTGATAGATTATGCATAAATGTCAACACTGATCATTAGATTATAGTGCAAATTAATAGCGCTTAAATAATTATGGTGCCGAGTAAGATAAAGCTACTTAATACACACGAAGCCATTATCTCTGAAGTCATTTTATTTGTTTGTTTGCTTCAGAAATCTTTAAAGAAGCTTCAAAGGAGATTTTATTCGAGTCAGAGGTAATAAGCCTTTGTTCGAGAATCAGAGCTACTCATAGATTTTAACTAAAAAGATATTTCCAAATTCACTTAAAGGCAAATATTTGCAAATATTTTGAATCGCTGAAGTTGAAAGCAACAGTAAAGTAACCTGCCGCCCGTAATGAAGAATGACTCTTCTACAAATGCCCCATTGTGACAATGAAGCTGTCTTCGACTTGTACCTCCCCACATACAAAAGACCTCCCTTATCCGAAAAATCATCTGCTGCCGGAAGAGGTAGAATATTTATCATTTGCGGAGCTGACTTGTTCCTTAAGATTTTAAAACTGCCAGTTCTTCGTTATTCTTTACCTCAACTCTTGGAAAGCGTGCGAAGGAGCAAAAATGAAAACGGACAACGCTTAGAGTTGCTAATTGCAAATTTCTGCTTCGCATTTACTGATTCTCTTGGGGGTGATTTGGAAAAGGAAGAAATAAAGAATTTCTCATTTGGAGAAGAACGGAGGCCCCTCACATGTTTGTTGATTTCAGGGCTTACTCTCTCACGCTCACTTAACCTAACAGAGCGACTGCCTTTTTTAGTCTCCGAAGACTCCGCAGACGGCTATCAGTATTATTTCTCGAGAAAGTTGAAACTCTTGAAATGCTTTTTGATGTGATGTTTTAATTACGCGCAGTTTAAATTTCAAGCGGAGGACTCGTTTTATATTTTGGAAGGTTAATATAGTATATTAGCTCTGCGCAACTTTTTAAAAGCTTATCATTTAGTAACTAATACACTAGCGTTTAAGTTTTAATTTTCCGCTGCTTAAATGGCTAAATTCATGCGCACTGTGTGTTTATGTTTACTCTTTTCTCGAATAAGCAGTTAGAATTATCTTAAAGGTCCTCTGCAAAGAAAATTCAAAGATATCTAAATTCAGCTCGGGTGATACAAATTTTCTGCTATTAATTTGCGAAATATTAAAAGACGCGGACGAAGAGTAAAAACAAAACTTGATTTCAAAGATTCAGGTAAATGGAAACTTCTTATGATTTTCCTTTTATGCTAAATTTCTCCATCTATTTAAAAGCCATATTTCCTTAGAGCAAATATGGAATAAAGACCATATTTCCTAAGCAAGGCCATATTTTCTGTCTTCGGAATCAAAAGGCATCTAATTAAAAACTTTATACCGCTTGCAATCAGATATATAAAGAGTTAGGTCTATGTAAGATGCACCGAAATTTCAAAATTCAACCTCCGTATACCAGAACAAGGTTTAAAATTACCAAACCCATTTTCAATAGATCTTATATAATTTCTAAACGAATCATTTATTCTATAGTTATAAGTAATCGAAACATAAGTTATAAGTCCTCGAAAGAAAGCCGGCATCCTGGCATAGGGGTAGCACGTCTTTTCAGAAAGCTGATTGTCCCTGGTTTGAGTCTCGGTTCTGGTATGGTTATTCTTCTGTATTCTATCTGTAAGGTGTATGAATTTGCCTCTCCCCCTTTAAAAAGGGGCTGTGCAAGCGACCGTTATGAGTGAGTAGCTAAGTCGTACTCTTGGGCCCTAGTTGGCGCTACTTCAAAACAAGAGACGTTTCTTTCGGCTTACAACTCGCTGATGCCTTGGCAAAGCTTGTCCATGGGAAGTGCCATAAATAACAACTACACTTTAAAAAAGGCACAACAAATCTGTTAAAGTGTATCAAAAATTTATAAAAGTATCAAAATTCTTCATGTCGGAATAGTATTTATTTAAATTTTAAGGTTTTGTAAGATTCTCACCAGAGGTAAAATACAAATTTATGCTGAAGTCTACATTTGGGTTTAGTTATATTTACCTCCTGTTCTAAAATATTACTGAGACTGTTTTGAAAGCATCCTTACTGTTCTGAGGCTGTTGTCAGATAATACTTGAGTCAGCCTCCCCTTTTCAAACTGCCACGGTAGACCAGTATGAGGATATTTAACCCTTAACATAAGATTTGACATTTTTCAAGGCCCCCCACAAGACGATTTTTAGCACTTGATCAACACATTAATTAAAATTCCTAATTAAGAGACACATCAGATTTAGGATATTTAATATTTTTTTCCATCAGCAGAAAGACGAATGAAGTATTTAAATGAATACAAATTATATTTTAATTAATTGCTTCTTTTGTTTAATAACAAAATTCAAATATTCAAACATTTTTCAACTCGATATAAAAATAAAAATTTGCATTTTTCAAACGGATTTATAAGGGGATAGCTTTTTTTTTTTTTGCTCAAGAGGAGGAATCTGATTTGAATCTTGGCCCTTACAGTTCTTTTCATATTTTATCAAATTATTTATGCCTAATGAATTATGTTCCAATTCGGCATTATATGAACGGCTTATCTCTCCTTAAATAGGAAAGCATTGGATATTTGGACACAGCATTAGAAATTTTTCCTACGGAAAATATTCTGTAGACACATACTTGGTGAACTTTATAATAGTTTATAAATAATAATCTCAAATGCTTATTTTGCGAAGTTTTAAGTTAAATTTACTGAATTTAACAGTAAATTTACCAATACTTTAGAAAAATATAGGAAATGATTATAGAACTTTTATATAGTTGCGGTGGAATAACTTTTACTAGCAAAACTCTTCGCCTTAAAGAAAAAAAATAAAGAAAGAAAAAAAACTGGATATAATTAATCTAAAAATTTGCTTTCAGATTTGAATACAAAACGTAAGGTCAGAAATACCATAAAAATTCCCGTTAATAAAACGCATTCATCAGAAAAACAGCAGAATGGTTGTAGCCTTTAGGTCATAGGACTGCAATTTCTAATTCATATTTCATCGGAGGTCTACAATTTATGAGAATCAAACACCCGTTAAATTGGAAAAAAAGTCAAGCGTCTTCCCACTGGTGTGGAACAACAAGGTTGAGACCACAGCTCTAAATTCTTTTTTTATTTGGTTATTTATTCATAGTTACTAGGTCTGTGTATGGTAACATTACCGTATTTTCAAAAAGGATCCTTAGTAAGAACCTAATTCAGAAATGTAGCCCTTAAATGATTCTAGAAATATCTCTAAATACTTTTGAGAAACTTCACACAAAGTTTTGAATAATCTTGGGGTATTGAGACAGTATCAGCGGTATTGTAACCAACTAACATTATTTTACATATTAATTATGATATAATTAATATAACTTTAATTCAAATCTAGTCCTGTTTTAATAGTCGCTATAAAAGAGAATTTTTTTTCAATATTATATTATTATTTAATATTTGGTTATTTTTTTTAAATATTTTATTATTATTTATTTTTTAATCATTATATTATTACTTAATTTTTAATTATTTTAATTCTATTACATATTAATTATTTTATCATAATTTAATTTTTAACATTTTAATTCTATTAAATATAATTATTTTAATTAATATTTTTATTATTATTTATTTTTAATTATTAAATTATTAAATATTTAATCCTTTTCATTATTTTAAAATATTTTTCGTTTAATTTTTATTATTTTTTAATTATTAAAGGTCCTATTTGGCTTTTATTTTTCTCAAATGAATAAAGCCTTCCAAGCAGTGGAAAACCTATAAATCCCCTCTAAATTTGTGATTAATTTGATGGGTCTGGATTAATTAACTGGATTAATATAGTCATTATTTTTTCTGTCACCGTTGCTGAAAATCCTATATAATTTAAACGAACGAGAAATGGCCCAGTTTAGAAAGAAATCTTAGGGACCCTCTTAATTTCGATTGCGTTGAAAAGAAAAGCAAAATTATATTTTCCAAATTTTATTCTTGTAAAAAATATTAAGAAAATAAATAAAATGAAATCCATTCTATTGTTTAAAAGTATCGGAATTTATGGAATCTGTATCCAAATTGCATCAAAAATGATACTAGGAATAAATAGTTCACTGCGCCTTAATTGACTGTCTATCTTTTGTAACATGAAATTAATAAATACTGTCTATTTTTATTAAAAACAAAGTATATCATTAATGGCTAAGACGTTGACTGTCATGTGACTCACATGTGAATCCCTTTCTCTCTCTAATTAGATTACTCTTATTCTACTAGAGTTAAGAAATAGAAACGAAAGGATAATCTGATTATATATATGACCAGAGTCACAGGCTTCAATCGTCACAACAAACAAGCTTATTCTTATTTGTAAATAATATATGTCTGCAGCAATCAATAACATAGCACGAGAAAAATAAAAAATTAAAATTAAAAAAAACTTTTCTTTTATCTAGAAATAAATTAATATTGTTCCTTAATGAATTTTGATGCAAAATTATCCCTTTACTTTAAAAAGTATTTTTTAAAATTATTTTAGCAAACTGAAATACCCTGGTAATATCAGAAGACAATACAAATCATTCATCGAATATTTTTAAAATTCATAATGTTTTCTATTTAGATGAACTGATGTACAGATTCATCATGAATGCAGTTCTTTCTTAATTAAGTGAATATAAATAAAAAAAATTAATTCAATTCCTATTATTAGTCCATACTCTCACTCTCTTTCTATGTAAATATATCATGTTTAAATTTCCAATGTTTATAAAATACTTTTTATTCATCCACTCAAGTTCAAATACCTTTTTTAAACTTGTAGTGGATGACACTTGATGTTAATACAGCTTTTTAAAAAAATATATTAATTTACTAATCAAATGTAATTAATTTTTAATACTTTAAATAGAGTTTCAGCAGTTTGTTATGAAAATCGAGATTAACAGGCAATAGCTCAATTGGTAAAATGCAAGGATTTCAGTATTTTTTGTGAATGCGAGAATGCACTCTTTTTTCATATATATATATATATATATATATATATATATATATATATATTTTTTTGTATATATATTTATATTTATATATATATATATATATATATATATTCTATCTTTAATAAATTTTCTATAAATTTTCTATCTTTAATAAAATACTTTTCATTCATCCACTCAAGTTCAAATACAATTTTATAAACTTGTAGTGAATTAATGTTAATACAGTTTTTTCAAATATTAATTAGTTGATTAATTTTAATTAATGTTTAATACCTTAAATAGAGTTTCAGCAGTTTGTAGGGGAAATTCAAGCTCACAGGTAGTAGCTCAATCGGTAAACGGTTAGAATTTCAGTATTTTTCATTTAAAGGTGATAAGCGCGAGTTCAATTCTTGCGAAAATCAATAATTTTTTGATAAATTATTTATATTAATTGTAATTATTTAATAAAAAGAAACTAAAATAAAAATTTTCTTTGTTGACCTAAGTATGAGTTGACTTTAAATTTTTTTATATTACTTGTTTTACTAAATAATTCCATATAATTCTATTTATCAGTACCCACTTTTGCTAATGATGGCATTACCCAACAAATGAAATTACTAACTTTAGAAGAAAATTCTGCAATGAAAATGAAAAGTTTTAAGTTTTTTGATAAAATTAATTCGATTAACATTTGACACTTTAATACTTAACACTTTTTAAAAAGTCAGCATTCTTTCTCAAATGCAATTTAATAAGTAACTTTTGAAATGTTTGCTGCATGTAAGATTTAATAGTATTTTTACTTTAAATCACCAATTTCCGTGCATAATAGATCATAGCTGAAGCTGAATAAAATAAAGGTATAAAACACATACAAAAAAGCAATGGCTGCGCCTAAGGTGGATTAGAGTGAAGTGTGTGAAAGAAGAAAACACTTTGTATTTTTCTTTAGTTGTCCATTTAAGCTGGAGTCACAAAAGATTCGTTATAGGAAATGTTCAATAAAAATTCTTCTTTCAATATAAAAGAGCAAAATGACAAATTCTCCAATGTTTCCTGGAAAGATTGATGCTCAAATATTCCCGAGGGTCAAATTTAAAACTAGTATTTCTCTTGTTATTTTCTGTTGCCGCCGATAGAGCCTCTTTCGAGAATGAAGTATAATAGAAAGGCTCACTTTGAATTCCAGCAGAAAATCAAATGAAGAAGATAAACAAAATAAAAGTGATTGAATCCTCGTCAAGCAGAGATTGCTCCAACTGCCATTATTCAAGCAACTGCATAACGTAATTATGCATAATAAATCACCACAGATGATCCGTACGATATTTCAAGAGCCCTAATTACTCCACATCGGGAGCTTTTTAAAAGAGTGTTTTATGCGGAAGTGTGTTTTTAAAACTTATATTTCGAATAATTTAAGGAAGCACTTTCAATCAAGTTGGTGCATATTTCATTCGTCTTTCAAAAGAAGGGTGAAATCACTTCACCGGAGGGGATAAGGATTTTATTACCGCCTTGTTGGCGTGAAAAAAAATATTTGAAGGATCTTTTTTTTGGTGAGTATTTTACGATAAAGTTGTTTCAGGCCACCTTCGGTAAACGTGAAAAAAAATCCTTCTAGAAATTTAATTAAACCTGAGTTTGATAAATGATTTTCTGGCTTGATCCTCTAATTAAAAACATGCCGTAAAAAATTTCGGTGTTTGTTAAAAAATGAACTGAAAATTATAACAAAATGAAAACTTATGAACATAAAAATTAATATCCAACATGGATATAGACAATTTTAAATGTTTATTCTATTCACATGATTCATTTCATATCTATTCTTCCATCTATGCTGAAAAAAATTACTGAGGAAACAGTTATAAAAGAATCTGATCAAATTTGTAACATATAAGGGGGATATTATTTTAAAGTGTCCACGTATCATATTGATTTTTTTTGATGCTCAGATACTTATTTTTTTAAAGTTCCTGTTTAGTGTCATTATTAAGCTACACTGTATCATTAATTCATATTACATGGTAGAAGTTTGCTAGTCCAAGGCCTACATTTCCATTAGACTGTTAATCATCTGCTAATTTACCTAAGGACATGCCTTTGAGATAAAAAAAGAATGTAAATATATATACATATTTAAAAAATTAAGAATTTTTATATACAAAGATAATCAAAGATCACAAGTCCAGTTTTATATTTAAAAAATTATCACTTGTGTTGACAAATAGCAAACGTCTATGACTTTATTTAATTGCGATCTATTTACCGAAGAAAATGTAAATGAAGCTTTAATTGTGAGGCTAACCTTGGAAAAAGATACGTGCTGTACCGGTTATATGAACTAACATCGTTAATCCAAAATTACCTACATTGTAACATATATTTTCCTTCCATTAGAAACCAGACGTTTTATGAGGTAGCCATCCTGAAAATGGAAAGAAAATTACGTACTCCAATTTTTTTTTTCTTTTTTTTTTCTCTAAGCTCGTTTGTAAATTTTTTTTATGGAAAATTGAGCAGAACGGAATGTGCGCTAATTATACCACGGACATAATCGTTACTTATTCTAACAATTAACTTTTATTCGAAGGTAATATTTTTAAATTCATTTATTTACTTATTTCACAATTCCAGAGAAAATAAACCAAATGTGCTGATTTTTTAAATCCTGCCTTTGAGTCTCAATGTTCCTATGAAAAGATTAAAAAATTAAATCCAGATATCTAAAAATATTAATATAAAGTAAATCGTTGAAAACATAAGTAAGATTATATTATTTCAATACTGAATTAAAGGGAAAAGTTAGACAAGTTAACAAAAAAGTTATATTTATTTATTCATATATACCATGATAATTTCTTTTTCTAATTTCTGAGGGTAAATGGGATGGGAAATAAGTTTAAAACAATTTTTATGATGTATTAACTCTCCTATTATTGATTTTTCTATTGTTGCAAATAAATATCTTTCGGCCTATTAATATATTGTATGATTCTGATGTTTAGAAATATCATTTTTTTTTGTAAGAAATCGTCAGTTTTTTTCTTTGTAATTAAGCTTCTAAAACAAAATATTTTAAATGCTTTTTAATCTATCTGAATTTTGCAACAAATTGACGTAAATGTCATAGAACGTATTAATATCCTGTTTCTAATTTTATTACCTAATGATACATAGTTTCAATGGTACCTTGCTTTAGCATCACTTGAATAACGGGCGTTAAACTAATCTATCGGTTTAATCAACTAATTTACTGGTGTTCTATTCTCGTCAATGTTGCTCCACTAATCGCATCACTAAGCAACATATTGATTGGTTAAAGCTCTCTATAGTCATCGAGCAAATTGCGTGTACACTAATTCCTATTGTCAAACATAACTACAGATTCTTGCAGAGAAAGGGGTTTACAATGTAACCGCAATGCGAAGTATTCTCTACAAAATATTGCCTATTATTTTTAGAACTGCTCATATATAGCAACTTTAGATATTTTGAATTATCAGACAGTATTAAAACTTTATGCAATCCCAAACCTTTTATTCTTATGCATGCGAATAATTGTAGTTAAGAAAATCCGCACTTGAACCCCTTGCAGACAATTTGGAAAAATAATAAATAAATACTTATTAACAATTTTTATCATTTTCTCTTAATTTTTTTAAAAAATCTGATTCGTTTACGACTATGTAATTAATAGAAATAAATATCGTCAGATGATTAGAATTTAAAGCAATTATGGGTTCTGAAGCCTTTGAAACGGTTAAAAGACTACAAGAACCGAAGACAACGAATTCGAATGCTTATTTCATTAAACATTACACATTATGTTTAAGATAGTTATAATTAAATCTAAGAGCGTGTAAATAAAGTTGAGTTTCAGATAAATATTGCGATCTGAAACAATGAGAATCCTAATTAAGAAAAAAAAGTCTCATTATTTTTAACAGTGACCAATGAATAAGAACAACAGCCATCGTTTAGCTTATCCTGTCGCTTTTACTGGAAGCATATTGCTGTAGGATTTTGCATGTTTTTGTGTTCTACCTCTCTTAGCAACTTGAATATTTTATTTCTAATTTTAGTGCAAACATTGACTTTCATATAAACTCAATATATATTGAATATTAATATAAATATGTGCATATAATCATTATTTAATAACATATGAATAATTCTTTAACCCACACAATGATTTTTTTTCTTTTAAAAATAATTCTTAATTCTGGTCCTTTTATTCTACCGCCAAAAATGTTTTTCTTTAATATCATATTTCTCTATTATATAATAGATGAAAATCCATCCAACAGCTTTATTCAACTTATTTAAGAAACGTTTTATCCACGTTTAAGAACGTTTTTATTGTTTAATATTTTACTTTTTGCTGTATTTAAACGTTCTGGTAGTTTGATTATAATGATTGGTATTAATATTTTACTTTGGTGTTTAATTAATAAATGATTCAATACAGTATATAGTAAGTTTCTAAGTATGGAAGACAAATGCATTAAGAAAAAAAAATAATAATTTGTTTATTAATGGTTTATACTTTGCCTTATGCCAGAAAGGCTTCTTAAAATGCATTCCCAGTCAGTTATCTATTCCAATTTCATATATAACCATTCATATCAATGCTTAATCAATTTTTTTTAAATCCTCTGTCCCCACCCCTTTTTAAAATCTTGTTTGAGTCAGACATTAAATTTTAAAACTCTTTGGCTTGGATTACCTTTCAAATTTTTTAAGGGTTTAAATTTCACCAATATTCTTGGTAATATTTTATTACCTCTGTTCACTGGAAGTAGTAGAAATTGAATAATCAATCTATACATGGAAACCGGAAAATCCATCATATTCTTTTTATTTGAATGAAAACCGAAAAATAATTCTAAAAGAATAAAGAAAGGAAGAATTCGCGTTTTTCCGTATGCTTGACGAAAAGCAGACAAAAATTATAGAATAAAAAAAACTATTCTTCCTTTCTTTATTAGCAACTAGTAACCGCTTTAGAAATTTTGGAGTCTGCTTTTCGGGGAAGTTTTAAGCTCCTTGTCACAAGATCAGAATAAAGCAAAAATAGAATGAAGGAATATAAGAATTATCGGAAATCAATACACACATCTTCAATAATCTTACCCTTGACTATTCACACGTGCATTCTTCTTTCTCCCACTCTCGCATACCGTAAAGCCCCATTGAAACAAGAGCAGTTGAGGGGGAAGAGGAAAACACAGCAAAGGGAGGAAACAATTGATCTGCAAGGAAAAGCGAAGAAAATTGAAAAATGTCGAAATTCTTCACTCCAGAGCGATCTCTGGTTTCAAAAGAATGGCTGCTGCTTGAAATAAAATGGGTAGCCAAGAAAGGAAGATAAGGGTAAAGAAAACCCTTGTAAAGAACGTAAATATGGGTAAAGATACTCTTTTGCTTTTACTTTATCTGTTGATGAAAGGAGAATTTAACAGTGCGTAGTTTGTAAATTTACATAGGTATGTTTTGTAACAATGAGCATTTGATTTCTATTAGTCTTTTCTATTTTAAACCTGAATGATTTCTTGTATCAAATAAAGAATTTCCTTTCAATTGGGTCAGACCTACCTAGTATATTATTTTTCAACTCCAGCAGATGTTAAGCTGTTTCTGCAAATTATAATTAGATCTTTTGGGCTAGTTTTCGAGACAGTTAATTTAATCTGCTCTAATTATTTAGAAATTAATATTCATTTGCTAAAATTGTATTTTTGAAAAAATATGTAGGTATGATCTATTAATAATTCAGTGTGAAATTTTACAGTTTCAAAATTAGATACAGCAACTTCAACAGATGTTAAACTGTCTCTGAAAATCGCAATTCGATCTTTTACTTAATATAGCTTTCCATAAACTATGATTTTAAACTGCATCTAATAAACGCTTTTGAATTACTTCAGGAATTAATATTCCCTTTTAAAACTATATTTTTGGAAAGTATCCTGTATAGGTGTAATCTATTAATCCTTCAGAGTGAAATTTTGCAGTTTCAAAATTAGATGCAGCAACTTCTGCAGATTTTAAGCTTTCTCTGAAAATCGTAATTCGATCTTTCATTTAATATAGCTTCTCAGAAACTGTAATTTTAAGCTGCATCTAATAAACGCTTTTGAATTATTTCAAAAATTATAATTCTCTTTTAAAACTAGACTTGAGAAAGGTATTTATGTTTGATCTAATAACCGCTTAGCTTGAATTTTCAGTTTCAAAATTAAATGCTGTTATTTGGTAATAATTTCTATCAACAAAAGTCAAAGCAATTTATTGACTGTCACATTTTGCAATCGGTCAAAATATTTATTCATTACATTTGAATCATCATTCAACTTTAAGATTGCAGTGGAAGACAATTAAAATATCATCAGAAAGCTAAATTCTTTAGCCTTGCTTCAGGTCCCCATCCTCTTCTTTTAAACAGATATTTCAAATGAACATAAAAGAACTTGAATCTCTTGTTTGCAATTGATATTGTCCTTAAATATATAAAAACGGCTGGCTTTCTGGCACAGAGGAAGTGCGTCTACCTCGTGTTCGGGGAGTCCAGGTCCGGGCATGGTTGTTCTTCTGTGTGCTATCTGTGAGATGTGTGACTGTGCCACCCCCCTGTAAAAAGGGACTGTGCAAGCAAATGTGGTGAGTGTGTAGTTAAATGGTACCCTTGGCTCTAGTTAGCGCTACTTCAAAAACAAGAGACGCTCCTTTCGGCTTAAATCTGCTGCTGCATCAGAAGGGGGCTTGTCCATGGCAAGTGCCCTAAGTAACAACAACATACATAAAAACTGATCAAATTAATAATTTTAATATCGATGCTAAAATTTTTTAATCTATCTGAATTAAAATTTCTAATACTGAAACATTAAGAAACAGATTTTGTTTTATTTGTAACCTCAAGAATGAAAAACGATATTTTTTTTTCTAAAATTCATCATTTTCATCAACTGGCAGTAGCATTTGAAATTCTTTGAGAAATGGCTGTTAGACAAATGAGATCACAAAAGGTGCAATGACCAAATGCAACCCCTTCCTCATATATCCTCAACTGAAATATCAACACTTGCAAAGGGCGGAGACCTCGACTTGTGTCCAACTTAGCTTTATGCGCCATAAATCTTAGAGGGGAGGAGTGAGTGGAGGGGTATAATCTGTTTGAATCCGCTTTCGGAAGTTGGGGCAAATAGTTTTGGAAAGCAAGTAGCTATAAATGATAAAATATTGTTTCGGTATTGAAAGCATTAAAACAGACATGATCTAACTTAAACTGTGTACCTATGATACCGCAAGATAGGATTTGTAAAACAAATACTCTTTATAAATAAATGAAGGTTTTTATTTTAAAATAAATTACAGAAGATAGCTGATTTTTTCATAGTTTAATTTTTTAAATGATTATTATTATTATACAGTTACTAATTCTTTTATTGCAAAGATTTATTTTTCGCTGTTTTATTATTTCTGACATTCGATTTTTTTGAACCTGACAAAATTTCAATAAAATCTAAATTTTAAATAAGGATAAATACTTTTTTAGGATTTCAGAATATAAATACGACAGACGTTTAATAAAACAATGGGTAATCAGCTTAAATCGCCTGATTGCATATAAATTATTTTCGAATATAAAATAATGAAAAATAATTGACGACTTAATGAATGATAGAGCCTTCTGCTTTTAAATATAATGTATTTAAATTGTTTTTCTATTATAATAGTAGAAGAAGAAGACATATTTTCAATAATGAAGAAATTCTGCCTCGGTTATTTTATTTTATTTATCAATCATTTTGCAAATTTTTGCTAAAATATTTTCCATTTTTAGGAAGCTTCTTAGGTAGTAATTTTATGTGATCTATACAATGAGGAAATGCTGAAAAGATGATTTTCTTAGAAGAATTCTGTAAAATGTTGAGCTCCTATAATTCTATTGAATCATTAAATGTCTCATAAAAAAGTAATTTCCTCTAATGAAAAATACCTGATACATTTGCCTGATAATAATGACATTTTAATCATGGCACTAGTTAGAAACTTATAGTTAAGTTTGTCATAAAAATATTTGTGGCTAATTTTCTCTAATGTAACTGACCCTAATTATCTTTCAATTATATATGAGAAATACAATGTATACCAAAGGATTATTAAGTGTGTTCTTACCTCCTAAACCTTACAATTTTCCTGTAATATAATCATTATCATTTCATAATGAAGTTGTTGACTTTTAACGTTTAGACTTAATTGAGATGCAAGAGCATACCAGCCAACATTTGCAAAAGGTAAAAAAAAATGCATCCGGTGCTTAATTGAGGGGAGAGGGGAGTAAGATTAAGAAATCGAACTTAGAAAGAAACCAGCGAGAGTAGTCACCCGGAAACTTTCTCGCGTTCTTATTAATTAAAGCCCTCTCCTTTTCCCCTGGCATAAGTTAATGGACCTTGAGTGAGATAGCAAAAGCCTTGCATAGTATTAGAGAGCAACAGTTTCGAAATATGGACTTTTGGTAAGGATATAACATTTTTGATGAATTTATTGCGAGAATATGCATTTTGAACCCTTTTTGATACCAAAATTTGATGCGAAAGCTGTAGCCGCAGGTTAATGTACAGAATTTTATTGATTGAATTATTGGGCTTGCATGCATACGATATTACACAATCCTTTGGTGGTGACCAATCCTTTGACGAATATGTCTTCAAAGTCTACGGGAATCTGCAGTTTATATGTTAAGTGAGTGCACCAAATTTTATCCATCTAGCTCTTCATTTTATAGTTATCTTATTAACTTATTTTCAGACATTTGGGCTGACAGACTTCTTCTGAATGGATTTCGTTCAAAAGTTCGTCATTGCGTTTGTGAGATAGCGTTTACATCAATACGAAAGTACAGATTGACAGACGGACAACTATGTGACGAATTTGGTTCATAATTTAATAAATATGCTGTTGTTACTAATAGCACTGGCCATTGACAAGCACGCTACCGGCCGTCAGCGATTTTATGCCGAATGAGCGTCTCTAATTTTTGAAGTGGCTCCAACTAGGACCAAGAGTACGACTTAGCTATACACTCATCACATTCGCTTGCTGGGCCCCTTTTACAGGGGGAGGCATTCACACATCCCATAGATAGTACAAAGAAGAATAACTATGGCCTAACCGGGACTCCCCGAACACGAGGTAGACGCATTACCTCAGTGCCAGAAAGCCGGCCGTTTTTATATATTTAACTACTTGACATGCGAATTTATTTAACTTCCTAATTAGATGATATATCCAATATTAAACATTTATTGTTATTTTAATTCCTATAATAATGGGCCCGGGACGCCCAGATCACGCGCTATCTCTGTGCCAGGATACCGGCATTTAATAAATATCTATATTTTAAATCCTCAACACGTATATCAAATGTTATCTATATAGCTCTTTCCGTTTGTATTTATCGAGTTTACTTGCATTTGAACAGGCGGATAGTCAACCTTTCAGCGAATAGATTTTATTCAACATTTGACATAAATCTGCAAATTTGATCGTCATTTCATATACTAAATTTCTAGCTCAATGCATTTTTGAGTTATTGTTTTCACGCTCAGACAGACAAAAAAAAGGCCAAAAATGTGTTTTTTAGATTCGAGAAACTCTAAAACGTAAAGATTCAACAAAAGGTGAAGTTCGAATTTTTTGACGATTACAATGCTTTTTCAAATTTTGAATACGAGAAAGTAATAATATCAGATTCTATGAATCACTAAGAATAAATTAAAGAAACATTGATCTAGTTATAAATACATTTAACAGAAAATTACGATTTTAATGCTAATATGAAGCTTCTGAAACAGAAGTTAATTTTAGACGATTCTCACCCCAAAATAGCCCTAGCTTGACGAGCATGATATTTAAGCTGGACCTCATTCCCCTTCTTCAAACGTCCTGATAACACCCCGATTAGTGTGTGTGTGTGTGTGTGTGTGTGTGTGTGTGTGTGTGTGTGTGTG
>JAOUZG010020818.1:1923428-1948736 GCA_026289955.1 Argiope argentata
ATACACATTTTAAATGCGTAACTTCTTTCTTTTACTCCGCTTGAATTAGGAAGTACTTTTGTAAGTGTTATGCATCTTTATTAAACTGATGTTAAGAATCATTATTAAACTAAAGTAAAGTAGACCATGGACTTAAGGGATGGATAAAGGTTCCATTGTCTATTTTTAAAAAATAACAAATTAGTTTGCCTTCAAATGATTAAGGAATTCAAAATAGAAACAATAAGATTTATATAAAATTTTAACAAGGTTATTATTTCAAATCTGTATACAATATATTGCTAATTCTTCTTATAGAAGCTTTTTGATAACATTTAAATAATTTCTTGAGCATTTGGAATGTAGTGGGATAAAACTCATTGATAAAGATTTTTTATAATTAATATACTTACTGCTTGGTTACTTAAAAACTATTTACTAATTGTTTATTTATTTGATAAAAAGACTTTATCCTCAACTATTCATTCTTTAAAAATGGTTTTATCTTTACTAATTGGAGCTATAATAAAAAAAATATTATATCTTTTAACGGTGAAACTCTTAAATAAAATGCAACAAGTCGTAGCGAAGTATCTAAAAATAATTTCAAACCTTTCTTCTAAACATTTTTAGTGCACTTGTCTGTTTCGCACTGGCACTTGTAATGCTGAAATGAAAGCGTTATGCCAGAAAAAGAACATGCCTCACTTCATGTATATAGCCCCCGACAGACATTTCCAACTTTATTTATGGCTGCCAAAATTATCCCACAACGGCTGTGAAACAACAATAGTGGCCACCGTTCCTGGGATGAAGCTCCCCTCCAAGAATTATGTCCTTAAACGATACTCTTTTCTATTGTAAACCGAGCGTTTTCTTGGTGTTTATGCCTTTCCCCTCCCATTCCAACTCCTGTAGAGACTTTCTTTGGAGAAAACCACGAGTTACTGTCCCATAAAGGAATGCATTCCACACCGAGATTGAGCTTAGTTCTCTTGTCTGACACCAGCACTGACGCATCTTCGTTTAAAGCTCTTCAGAAGTGAATTTCTGTAATCATTTTAAATAGCACAACATTAAACTTCATTAAATCGTAAAGGCGTGAGCTTTCAAACTGAAATATTTTAGCGATTACGGTTGGTAAGTGTAAATAGTCTTGCGCTTAATAGTAAGTGTAAATATATCATTTTTTTAAAAATCTTAATTTTACTTTACTACTGTAATGTATGAATTTAAATAAAACTGATTCGTATTTTTTCTTTAAATATGACAAACTTAAAATTAAACTTAATTTATATCCTTGAAAAAAATCACATTCATATATCTCATATTTTCATAATATATTTAAAGACTTTAAGTGACTTCTGTTTGTATCTATTCTTCCTTTATTTAATAATAAGCGATGAAAAAAAGACATAATATTTGAATGAATAATTATCTTACTTGTGTTAAAACTATACTATTTTATATTTAATATTAGTTAGTCGAAAAATATTTCGACACATTTTGTAATGGTGAAATCCAAATCTTATTGGCAAGTAAAGGTTCAATAAAAACCCATATATAATTATTTGAAACCACGATTTCAAAATATGTGATGTTTCTTTCTTTTATAATTTATTCTTATAAAAGTTTCTGTGTCTCCTCGGTCCCCCCCCCCCCCAATTTTTTTTATCATTTCTTATTGTGTATGGGTGTAACAATACGGTTTTGTTAAGAAATTTATTTTCCTACAGTTAAGGATGGAATCGGTCCAAAAAAAAAAGATATGGTAAAAAGGTTTTGGAATCTTAAAAAAATAATAATCCATTTATTCATCGCTAATGCTATATTTTTCAACAAACGGGCATAAACAGAAGAAAAAAAGTCAGGATTCCTTTTCTTAAATATATAAATGGTATAAATATTTGTTGATTTCCTGAAATTTGCATACATTTCAATAAAAAGTGTGTTGATGGAAACATTTTAGGACTGCTGATTTATTTCGCTTTTTGCATTTTATTTTTTGGCATAAAGCCATTTTATAAGCAGGTGATAGTCATCACATTTTTTTAAAGGGAAACGAATCATTATCCACAAATACATGCCTGGTGTGGCGACAAAAATTTCAACCAGTTTCTTTCAAACTAAACTCAAAAGTAAACTTCAGATTTCTGGGAAATCAATGATATCTCTATCCCCAAAGTAAATTTCTAAGTAACTTTTCATAGTGGATTAAATTCAAAATCAACAACAACCGAATCAAGGCCGCTCCCCAAAGCAGCCCCTGCACAATATATAGCAGGTAAAGAAATCCTACTGGGCTTTTGCAAACCAAACATGGTAAGAAGACCCTTTGAGAGAGGGAACGAATAATGCGTTTCTAATGATCAACCGGTGAGGAGGAGGGAACTGTTTGAACTAATCTCAAAATAATGCGGATGCCTTCCAAAATCCTGCATTCAACTTTAATTTTTGTGGTAAAAAATTTGCTCATGATAAATTAATGCAGCCTGCTATAAATTTAGATTGATGCATATTATTATTTTTTTTGTTTGATGTAATTTAAAATTGAGTTAGAGATTAAATACCAAAACGGTAACAGAAGTTAGGTATTGATCATTGATCGCCTTCAAGCTTCAAAACTGACTTATGAAGGTCAAATTTCAGTATTGATTTTTATTTGAAGGACGTTTAAATTAATTACAAATAATTTTGATTTGCTAATTTGATTATAAAGTTTTTTTAAAAAAACTCCGCTGGATTATGGAATTAAAAAATTAACCCTAAGTTTACATTTCTTATGATACTATATTTCTCTTTTATCTAGAAGATCTAGGATAGAATAATAAATTGAATTGAAATTGTGTTCTTTAATCTTAGAGGCCTGAGTCCAATTTTGCGGTTTTTGATGTTTTCATAGTATGTGCATTATTCTTGCCACATATTTGGATTGTTAAAGATCGAAACTGTAAGCGAGAAAAAAAAAATAACAGCTCTTAAAGATTAAAATACACCATGATATATATTATTCTCTAAAACTTCTTTTGTTTGCTCTTAAGTATTAAAATTGTTACTTACTGTAGTTTACCTCTGACGTACAGAAATTAATTGCAGAAGTTAATTGCATGTTTTGTTTTTGAGGCTGCCTGACTATTGTTTTTCTGTTTATAAAATTATATAAAGAGAGCCGCTTATTATTAAAAGATTTTTAAAGAATGAAGCCAGTATTTATTATGGTAGTTACTCCAAAACTTACTTTAAAATTCCTAAGATTCATACATGAATAATTTAAGAGCCTCGGATTTTTGCCTGATTTTTGGTCTTTGTCGTCTTTGCGCTTAAATAATAATACTTTAAGATTTTACTAATATCTCATTTCTTTTGTAAATTATTTTCTCGATATGTGTTGTTTAGTTGTGATTATTGACAAGTACTATCTGTTTCAATACGGCGTTGAGTGATTTTAAAATATACAAAAGCATATTTAAATATTAAATATTAATTTAATTATCGATTACCTATGTTAATTTGAGCATTGAGCGTTTTTAAAATTTTGATTTTACTTATTCCGCAACAGAATTAAATAAGCTAAGTTTGTTTCATGCCTAAAAAAATTAATTTGATTGCCAGCAAATAACTGAAAAGTTCAAAATAGAAACACATAAAACTATATAAAATTTTAACAATGTTATTGTTTCAAATCTGTATAAAGTATATTGATAATTCTTCGTATGTAAGACCTTTATATAACATTCGAATCATTTGTTGAACATTTGGAATGCAGTATAATGTACCTCTCCGGTAAATACTTTTTTGAGAAATAATATATTCGTTTCATTCATTTTTATACGGTCACTTACCAATTACCGATTACCTATGTTAATCAGATGTTCCTCAAATTTTTATTTCTATTGATCCTGCATTAGCAGAAAGTTTGTTGCATTCATAAAATTTGAAAGACAAAGAAATTCTGACAAGAAAGGGAATGATTTTAATTTCTCCTTTTTCGCTATTTTATTTTTTAGTCACTTTGATATGAAGCAACATCTTCATGGGGGGGGGATAAGTGCAAAGTAATTGTGCTAACAAGACGATTTTGATAGGGCAGTCGTAAGTTCCCTACCAGTGGTGCTAACTCTCTTGAGAGGACAGGAGGAGTGATTTATGTTCTGCTGTCAATTTTAGTTAGATCTCGGAGAATAAAGCAGCTTCAGTAATGCAGGTGCTGGCTCTTCAGAAGAGGACGGTCCTCTGTTTCAAACTATGATAAATGTCAGATCAATAGTGGGCCCCATGTTGCAACGGAGATATTGACGGGAAAGAAAAGTACACTTTTCCCATTTTTCCCCACTTTGATAACAGCAGAATCTAGGTATACGAGGCTTATCTCGTCCTTTTTAAACTCAAAACTGCCATTAGGACAACTTTTTGCTCTGGAATTGAATAAATTTATCTAATTGCCAGCGCAATCTATTCCTGAATAGCATATACTTGAACAAGGAACCCCAAATCCCGTTTCATTCGAATATAATGAAGAATAAATCATTAGAATGTAATTAAATTCACTTTAACGATCTGCTTAAACATTTTCATTATATGTTTTAGTTTAAAATTGAATAATAAAATGGACCTCTTAATGATAACTGTTCATTTTTTGAAGTATTTTAAGTGTAGCTGTAATATATTACACTGCGCTACATAAAAATTCTCTTTCAGAATCAGATCTTGTGGTCTAATTTAGCAAAAATACAAGGAGCCTCTAAATCAATTTCTTGTAAAAGATCCTAATATAACCATTTATTTAGAAGAAATATAGTACAATCTAAAAGCATCATGTATAATTGTGTGAATCGGAATATGGAACTATCAAAGTGTTTTTATTTCTTTTACTTTTATCGGTATTATAAAGATATGATTAATTTTTAAAATTCAATGATACTGCTCACACTGTATCCTCGAAGAAGATGAATAGTCAATGAAAAATGTATATCCAGCCTTCTACAATCTGATTTATGAATTTTAAATATCTCGTATTTCCAGATGTACATTCAATGTGAAAACTTTTGAGTAATTTCAGTTAAACTGCCTTATTCAGTTTTTCTTTTTTAGCATGTTTTCAAAAATTTAGTCCAATTAGAAGGCAACGCATAATTGTGTGAATAGGAATATGAAACTATCAAAGTGTTTTCATTTCTTTTGCATTTATAGATTTTATAATGATATGATTAAATTTTAAAATTCAACGATATTGCTCACACTGAATCCCTGAAGAATCTGAATATTTAATGGAAAACATATATTCAGCTTCAACAACCTGGTTTATGAAATTCAAATATCTCGTATTTTCAGATGTTCATTTGATGTAAAACTACTGATATATTTCAGTTAAACTACCTTATTCGGTTTTTCTTTTTCAACCTGATTTAGAGAATACAAAAGTGAAAATAAAAACAACTACTTAAAATTATAAGATATGTATCTAAAACGAAACAGAAGCTATATTAAACATTGAAACAATAAATCAAAAGTATTACTTATAATATATACTTTATACTCTTTAAATTTTGTGTTTAATTTTTTTAATTATACAAAAATAAATGTATTCATTATAAGTTATATTATATCAGAACATTATTTTTTATGGAGTGTACCATAATAATATATAATATTATTTTTTATTTAAGTTGAGAAAATTAATATTTTACTCAGACAAGAAGCATTAAGAACTTTTTTTCTTGACTTCTCCTAACTTCGTTTTCAAAATAATGTGATGAAAATCCTTTTAAAGCATATTTTCGATTATTATTTTCCTTGGAAATTTAATGCATGATTAAATCGAACACGTCTGTCTGGCTCATAATGAAATCAAGATACTTTTGACAGAAATATTGACAATGAGACTGTAATTAAAAAGATTTTGTTTTCCATGTATAATTGATCCGATTTATCTATAAAATACATTAGGCTGTATTAAAATCTCTCGAACTTCCTAATGATCCTAACAAGGACAATTTACTTATTCATAAAAATGTCTTGTAATGACATTTGACTAATGGAAAAAAAGTTTGATTATTAGAAAGTAATCATTACTCTTTGAATGTCCCCATGTTTTCGTCCATTTATCTATGACAATTAATCATAAGAAGCATGGCCTTTTGTCTGAATTTGATTTATGCTCCAAATTTGTTTTGCTCCTAAATGACTGTGCAATCTGCTTTGTAAAAATGATATTATAGAATAGTTGCTTTCAAAAAAATACAAGCAGAGAATTTTGCTAGATCATGATTAAATCTATTTTCATAAATAAGTTGAATTTTAATAGATGAAACACCTTAAATTAAGTGTTTTGTAAAACTTATATATAAGAACATTAAGTTTTAAAAAGATTTAAATGCTTTAAAAAAGTTTTTTTCTGGAGAAATATTCTGACAGAAAGAGTTGAAGGAAATCCATGCAATAAGACAGCTAAAAGAGATTCATTGACTGAAATTACAATTATAATTAATCTTCATAAATGGCAATAAAAATATTTTGGGTCTTTTTAAGCATTAAATAAGACTTCTTGTCGCCATGCCAAACTTTCTGAGCAGAGCAAAATTAAAAAATGAGAATTCTGCTAATTCATGATTAAATGGGTTTTCATAAACAAGTTGAATTTTAATAGACGAAATACCTTTAAATTAAGTATTTTTTAATACTTATATATAAGAATATTTGAGTTTAAAGACGACTTAAATGCTTTAAAAAAGTTATTTCTGAAGAAACATACTGACAGAAAGAATTGAAGGAAAACCATGCACTAAGACAGCTAAAAGAGATTCATTGACTGAAATTATAATTATAATTAATCTTCATAAGCGGTAATAAAAAATACTTTGGATCTTGTTAAGTATTGAATAAGACATCTTGTTGCCATGCCAAATTTTCTAAGCATTTCAAAGACAAATGAACGACAATTAAGAAAATAATATTTTATTAACCAACAAATTGATTTATAATCTGTTTTCAAAATTGTTCTTTACATAAAACTTGTTTACAAACACATACTTTTGTGCAGAATATATTTTACTCCTTTTTCAATGTATGCTCTTTCTTTTTTTCTTTGTGCGTCATTTAATTCCATTAAAGAAAATTTGGGCAGCACAAAGTTGCCAAAATACTTGGCTAAAGCCAATTTCTCAAATATATCCTGCTCACGTAGCAAGAAATCTGTTGCCCAGTAATACATTCGTAATGTACAATTTAATTCAAACTGTAAAGATAATATAATATTTGACCTATATTTTTTATTGTAAAATGTTGCGAACATCTAAGTTATAACTCCAAGAAATGTTGAATTCTGTATTTATCCGTATATGGTATATATAAAAACAGAGAGAGAATCCTAATGTTCTCATTAGAAAACACCAGCTTTATAAAAATTTTCCCATTTCTCAGAGGTGTTTTAAAAAACGGAATTCTTCCCTTCGAATTTAATAAAGAGAGGCAGTCTAATAACTGTTGTATTTCGTAGTATATTTTATATTCCGCTTCCAAATATTGGAAGTGAACCAAGAAATAAGATATAGATTCAAAGCGTTTCTTGACAAATAAATTCACATCCGTCTTATATTTTCCAGGAGTTAACACCTGGAAACATCATAATAACTTTCTTGGAAAACTTCCCTTAAGGGCAACCGAAAAGGCAAAGAAGTGAATTAAAAGCAGCCCACATTCAAAATGTGAACATTAAATTTGACTGGGCAACCATCCAAAGCAAAGGAAAAGCATTTTTCTTGATGGTGCGAGGTCAAAACTGAGTCAAAATCAATAACTCAGAAACGAGTGTAGAGTCGAAATGATGAATTTGCGTAGCTATCTCTTTCCCATGTTTTCCTAATTGGAAGGAGAGCTATCTGCCGTTATTTTCTTTTCATATTTTATATATATTTCCACGCCTCATTTCTCAATTAAAGTGTTCTTTGGTCTTATTTCCTCTCACAAGCTTTTAATTTCAAGATGAATTAATGTTGTAAACTTGGAAAGCTTTGTAATTTATTTTAGTTAGGAGACATCTCAAGCACGATGCTCCACTTGGAACTCATTGACTTAAATTCGGAAATGGAATAAAGACATCAATTTGCATCTGTATTTTTTATGTTTCTCTTTATTGGTATCAATCAATTTATCATACAGAACAGCTTGATTAAAGGAAAACATGTATTTATATATTTATTTTGATAAAATCATGCCACTTAATATTAATTATTATAAATTTTAATACTGACGTTTTCTTTAAACCTCTTCAGCTCACTGAAATAGAATTATTAAATTAGAAGTAGTAAAGAGAAAAACATGTTATATTATTTCAAAGAAGTTTCGCAACGTGATTTTTTCTGCATGTTTTTTGTGATTGGTTACATTAATAATAAAAGTATTATATGTTTTTAAAAAAAGGGTAATTCGAATAATTAAAATGAATCACTTTTACCTATTTCACTTATCATAAAATTAACAAAAATCTAAATATTTAAAATATCTCTTACGTATCACAAAATACTACTGAATGTTTTATTATAGTCTTTTACACCGTGATTGTAAACAAGTAATATAAAAAAATTAAGTCAATTCCTACTCAGGTCAACAAAGAAATTTTTTTAATTCTAGCTACTTTTTATTGAATAATTACAATTATAAATATTTTATCAAACTGAACTCGCATTCTTCACTTTCACATGAAAAATACTGAAATCCTCTCATTTCACCGATTTAGCTATTGCCTGTTGATTTCAATTTTCATTACAAACTGCTAAACTATATTTAATTAAAAATTAATTAAATATAATTAATGAATTAATATTTGAAAAAACTGTCTTAACATCGAATGTCATCCATTACAAGTTTTTAAAAATTAACTTGGACTTTAGTGGATGAATAAAAAGTATTTTATTGACGATTGAAAATTTGAACAAGATATATATATATAAGGAGAGTGTGCACTAATAGTAGGAATTATGAAAAAGAAAGGAAAAAATGTAACCGAATCACTGATTCTTTTATAACAGTCTTTCATTAAATATAATATGAAGCATAACTTTTATGTTTCTACTATACTTGTAGGGAAAAATAATAGTGAGAATGCAATGAGAAAGACTTTATTCTTCTGTTCGTGTATACCCCCCTTGTGTTTTTTTTACTGTCTTTTTTTATTTTAAATTGTTACTTATTTTAAACGTAAGAGAATTTTATTTGTTTCCTTCTAGATTTAAAAAACACCAACTGCCATGCTTGAATAATTATACAAAAGGAGGTTGGACTAATGCTCAGACTTTTAATCTTCAAATTGATAGATACTTGATCCTGTGAATTCTCGAAAAGAAAGATTTACACCCTCAACTGTCTGATGGCAACTAGAATTCTTGGAACCTAGAAAAATAAATCCAAAATTAGTACATGTGTCTATAAAAACAGGGAAAAATTACAAAACAAATTTAATAACAATTTTTTTTAAAATTAAGTTTGTATTTATATTGCTCATCATTTGCATAATTATATGTTTATAATTCTGACTTTTTTGGGTTTGAATTTAAAAATATAGCTCCTGCAATAATTAAATCTATAAAAATTGATACTTTAAAAATTTTCGATTGATAACATTTTATCTTATATTTCAATCATTTCATAATACCAGGAATATAAATATATATTAAGTTTTCTCTTCGTCCGTCTTGAAATTTCATATAGTATTAAAAAATACCTAAAGATAAATACTGTTTACCAGATATTGTTAAAAAGTACCTATAGATATTATTAAAATGTGCGTCAAGATAAATACTATTTACCAGATATTATTAAAAAGTACCTAAAGATATTATTAAAAAGTGCGTCAAGATAAATAATATTTACCAGATATTATTAAAAAGCACTTAATGATAAATACTATTTACCAGACATTATTTAAAAAGTATTTAATAAGCATACAGCTTATTAAAAAAAATCGTTCCTTTGAATACGGAATATTCAAAAAAATCTTTCTTTTGAATACAGCATATTCAAAAAAATCTTTACTTTGAATACAGCATATTTAAAAAAACCTTTCTTTTGAATACAACATATTCAAAAAAAAAAAAAAAACTTTCCTTTGAATACAGCATATTCAAAGGAACGTTTCCTTTGAATACAGCATATTTAAAGGAATCAGGAACTCAGTGGTTATCTTTACTAGAAATTGGTATGGGGAAGGAATCTGGTTGCAAGAAACATTTTATTTGAAAACAGTACAATCAAGGAACTTGACTCCATTGTATGTTTAGTTTCATTTCAAATCAAAGTATTCAAGATCAAATGATATACATTCTGTACAATTTTGAGGAAAATGAATCTTATTCTAAAAATAATGTCCCAAAATACCGCTCGGTGTGATAAAATAGTTGAGAATTAATAACTTGCATTGGTCTTGTAATGAGTTTCGGACAAGTCTGCATGAACCTACTAACAGATAACTTAAGGGCGGAATAGATGACAACGATACTTAATTACACGACTAGCTAGAAGATAAAGTGTCAGGAAGTTACTGACATTCAAGGGAACTAGGGAGTCAGAGTGATAAATTGTGTATAAAGCTTGGAAGATTCACGAACACGAGAACAAATACGTCAAAATCCATGCATCAAAACTACGGGAATTTTGTTCCCAGTTTGTTGACGTTTCTATACACAAGAAGGTAAAGCGACGGAGTGGAATTCTGTACAGTTACTGGGAGGATTAAATAGTCTTACTTCGAATTTTATCTATGAAGAAACTGGTCGATATTTTATTCAGTGAGGTTAAAATGTCTATAAACTCTTGTAGTGTTATAATTACTATATAAATTGTAGAGTTTAGATGGCCTTATTTCAGTCAGTCTCTAATATAAATACATAGCATTATTGGCGCAAAAATTTTAGCCCTGATGAAATATGAAACTATGGCAATGCTTCATTGCTTTACTTAAGTATAAGTGGAACAACCATTTTTCTAGTTTGATGATATTCTTAAATTTCCATGATGGATATTTCATAAAAACATTAAATTTCCTTGATGGGTATTAATAAATTTCCATGATGGATATTTCATAAAAACATTAAATTTCCTTGATGGGTATTAATAAATTTCCATGATGGGTATTTCATATAACTAGTGAAACTTATATCATATTCAAAGATATACAATTTCCACCAATTTTAAAATTACTTAGATGCATTTTTATTTGTAGACATGAATGATCTGAAATATATATGCTAGGCTAACTTTATTGTTATTTATGCCTAAAATTTAGACATTAAAATTTAAATTTAAATTGGGATAAGCAATCAATGAAGCGAATAAAAGCAATTTTTTAAATATTTTAAATATTTATTTGCTATATTATGATGCCATTATTTGAAATTATTCATTGAAGTGCTAAATGTATTATTCATATCAATTCATAACCATGCTGAGAGTTCCATTAGATTGATCTGATACATACCATATATCAACTAAACAATAAGGATTTACAAAATTTTATTTATTATTAACTGGCATAGAAATAGTCTGGGAAATGACCTTGACACATTTTGTTTCAAAATAAGGCACATAAATTTGCATTTAAAATGACATAATATCAAACAATAAATGAACGAGCCTGCAAATGTGCATTTTTGAACAATTGCAAGTAATGCATTATTTTTTGGAATATAATTGACATGCCAAAAAATCCGTTTAATGGAATTGGTATAAATTAAATAAAAAGATATAAATGTGTAAATAATTCAAAAGTTGTGAAATTTAGAGATTAAAAAAGATAGATGAATGTTTTATATTTGTTTTCACTTCAGAAATAGTCTTACTCGCATTAATCAACGTTTGACCTAAATTTTATTTCAAGATTCAGTTTTGCATCCTTTTATTCCTATTAAATCCATTTTTCTGTAAAAAGACGTTTTTTTTTAAATACGTTACTAAGCTTTTTTCATAAAATTAGAAATTAGTATTGAGTTTTTGAATGCTATGTTATTTTACCTTTTCGTTCATACATAATTTTCTGACAAATCCTTTTATAAATATCTGAATTATTGCTGATTCTTGTATTTTTTTAAAACAATTATCTCTGAATATTTTACAAAGTAGCTAATATACATAAAATGTTTTCAATAATAAATGGCCCAGTTTATTTTTATATCTTCTTTGAAAATTAAATCTGCTTTTGATTCAATGATTATCGATAGAATGTATATCATTTTAGAAATATCCAACAATAGTTGAAAAACTGTATTTACAAATGACCATTTATCATTCATTCAACTAAATTTTCATACGAAATGTATTTTTTCCTCTAGGTTATTTATGATAAAACTATGTCTTTAGTTTCATGATAAATTTACCTCTACGCATAACTAAATAAAATTATATATATTGGCTGAAAATGTCATTATAAACAGAAAAATATCAATAATTTTGAAATTTGAATTGCTTATTGCCATAACTCTCATTACAAAAAGTTATGTTCCTAATAAATAAGACAGGTAACTATCTCCATTATACCGAGGTTGTACTGGTACCAAGGTACTGAGACATCCCTGTGGAAAATTACAGAAAGTTATGTTCCGAATAAATAAGACAGGTAACTATCTCGATTATACCGAATTTGTACTGGTACCGAGGTATTGATACGTCCCTGTGGAAAATTACAGAAAGTTATGTTCCTAATAAATAAGATAGGTAACTATATCGGTTATACCGAGGTACTGATACATCGCTGTGGAAAATACAGAGTTTGGAAAGAGTTTTTCATACTAAATGACCATTCCTTAAACGAAAATCTGAAGGAATTTTCGAATTAAAAATATAAATTTTAAAAGTTCAATTTCTCATCGAGAAATAATTCATTAAATTATAAATTAAATTTTAAGTTATATAGGGGGATAAAAGTTTCATTGGTGTAATCTATTTTTTTTTCAAGTACTGTAGTAATACTATGTAAGCCATTTACTGTAATAAATTTTGAAACAGATTTGATGTAATGCTATCATTTTAAGGATGCTCAGATTTAACATATTTTAAATGATTAGAGTCTATGCAATGGTTAAGATTTTAAATAACTTCTTTTTTTAAGTAATTTATATTATTGTAACTGTAATTTGACCATACGCATTTGCTTTAAAATCTTTAAAACTCTTTTGAAATGTGTTTTCTATTTTCGAAGTGAGTTTTACAAAAATAGGATCGTTTATTTTTCCATGAAAAATTCTTAAAGCTGCATGATATTTTATAACTGGGTACAAGCATAATCTTGATATTCATGAAAATAAAAATTTATAAAAATGTATCAGAGTTATCACCTTTGACTTTTTATGGAATTTGCTTGTATCAAATGCTGGCAACTTTTTAAGTAGACTAATATAATAACTTTTATCATTAGTACAGTAAATATTTTATGAAAACTTTAAATTAAATTGTTAATGGTTGCAAATATTAAATGTATATTTTCTCATATGGTTAATAGAATGGATTTGGAAATTGAAGAAAGAACGGTGGCACTTTAAAATGTGTCAATTTAACTACATAAATTAATGTATATGAAAGGAATGCAGCTACAATCTTTAAATATATTAAATGTCAATTTTTCAAAAAAAAATCATGATACTTCTCAACAATAATTAATTCTTTTATTTCATTTTAATTTATCGTCTTCACACAAACCAGTTCACCTCTCAACTTATTCTAGCTTTGATTTAAGCAACGGCACTTCATTTTTTTTTTCAAAAGATTAGTCTTCATTATGATTTCAATAACAAGCTTCTGAAAAAAAATCGTGGTGATAAGCAATTCATTTTATGACTGAGAACAATGGGGCTCCCAACAACACTCGAAGTTTCGCCTACAAGTTTTGACAGGCTTTCTCTCGAATTAGAAAGGTAATTAATTATGGCAAATATTTAGACCACTAGAAGCGAGACGAAGGGAACAAACAAGAACTTGGAGTGGATTACCCCATGATGGTGTAATTGCTTCAAATTAGACTATCCGTTGTCATAATAGAGAACAGGAGTCTTTCTTTAACCCTGCACATTGAGAATGCGCCCGCTTCTCCTTTAACTTCAACTCCTATGCGCACAACTCATTATATGAAACGTTTTTGATGAAAACCAGACGGGCATAGAATACGGAGTTCGTGTTTTATAAAAGAGCTTCCGAGTTTATGGATTGGTTTTCCTAAGGTTCTTTTCCTAAACCGATTAAGTCTCTCTCTTGCCTCTAGTGAGCTGTTAATCATAATCATGCTGCTATGGCAACTGGAGGATTGGTAAGCAGCTATTTGTACTCGATTGCAATGGTCCCTTTATTTACGCTATATGAGAATTGAAGAACTTGTTCAGGAGAAAATTTAACTTCTCTGAGACATGTGGCTTATGTCTGTTAGGGGGAGAATCCCACGGGGAATAGTAGCTTTTTTAATACTTTTTTAAGCATAGTATCATTTTCTCACGCACTACAAAAAAAGAAAAAGAAAACCAAAAATTCAAAGCCTATATCTTGGACAATAGACGGAACTACAAAATTTGTTTCGAATTTTATTTCCAGGTTTTATTTGATTTAAATGCGAATGCAAAGATTTACACTAATGTGTTCTTTTTTCGAGTATTGTGTTATTTCTTCTGCCTTGCGTTTATATGTTTCGGAAATAATATGGTGCAAAGATAATTTCTAACAATGATAAAGTATCGAATTCCGTCGAAGGCCATGATCTGCTTTTCTTAAGTTTATTAAAAAGGAAAAGGTCAAAAAGATATTAAATAATTTTAACTATATTTTTGCTTTGCCTAATTTGTTTTATTTTCCTTGTTATTCATACAAACTAGAGCAGAATATTACTTTAAAGACTAAAAATTGTATTCATGCTACTTAAACCATTTTTAAGTTGTGTTTATTAATAATTTTTAAGGAATCATGTTTTCGATTTTTAGACAGTTCAATTAATATACTCATTTTTCGTACTACCAATGCTTTGATAAGGATTCTATTTAGTGAGTCTATTTTTCTTTCATTATCACTAGGTAAAGGAATCATAGAAAACCCCAGAAGATAAATATACTTTTTTAAAATTTTCATATATATATATATATATATATATATATATATATAACTCGTCTTTAACTAAATAGAATCTCAATCTCATACAAAAAGTTATTAAAATTATAATTATAAAGAAATATAAAGAATTAAAATCTTCCGAAACATTTAGTTATTTAAAGCAAACATTTAAAAAAAATAAGTCCAATTGATTATAAGTGATTCAACACGAATTTAGCGACAAAATAAAATCTTATAAAACCTTATTATCAATCAAGAAAAATACGAATTCGTTCATTGAAATATAGCTGTGAAATGCGAAAAGTATTTTGAATTTCTTCCTCTGCAGTTGCTTTTGCAATCTATCATTACTAATTGACCAGCTGATCGACATCGACTCAGACGAAAAAGAAAAAGACAGATGCAAAAACTAAACTAGATTTAACTCAAAAATTGCCATAAAATGAAAAATGCTTTCTCCTGTCGTTTGACACTCATCATTCATGTCTGAATGGCAAGTCGTCTTAGTTTTTTTTTTTCTAATTCTAAGAAAATAAAAATGCAAAGGAATATCCCATTCGAGTTCTTTTACGGTAGTACTATCACTTTCCACTTAAGGGGTCAAGCCTCATTTGATACGCTTGTTTGAAACTTGAAAAATTTATGTCAAGTACTGCATCATAAGGAGTGGGTAGAGATAAAAAAAGAAAAAAAAATTACCCATCGTAACCAATCTAAAAATCCCTATGTAGATGAGGTCCTCGTTTCCCCACCGTCGGCAGACAGGGAGACGAAATTGATTTTCTCCCTCCCCCTGCCCAAATATGATCGATTTCGGAATGCTTGGGCAAACAATGCACATCCCATCGCCCCATCTTTGGATGCAGACCACTGGAGACCCTTGCTTTGTAAATCGAGTGTAATTCAACACCTTATTAAAAGATGAAAGCCGACTAAACTCCCATTTCACTGGTCATAATCTATCCGTCTTTTCCCCTTTACACTTCATTCAAGGACTTCATTACGCTGTTCGTTATTATTTTTCTTTTTCCTTCTTGTTTCAGATATGACTTTATGCCTGGATTGAGAGAATCATAATAATTGAAAAACACGCTATGAATTTGAATGAATTAAGATAACAGCTTTTTGCTATGTGACATTTTTGTTAGCTTGCTTCGAAATTTGAAAGAAAGGATGAAAATATCTGATGAGGTATTAATTACAGTATCTACGATTTTTTTTTCGGTTTTCTTTTACTCGATCTTCAACCAAAACATTTACGATAACGGCAGTGCATTAAACCAGTAATAAACTATATTAATAAACGTAAACGTAACACTTTATATGTATTTACAGGTGTAATTTTTAACGTACTATCCATTGATTATTTGATATTAGTCATTTCATCAAGGCATTGATTTGAATGCTTCTTAATACTACTCAAAATTTTCAGAAATAAATAAAAAAAAGTTAAAATAATCTTCAGCTTACTCTAAGTTACTTGCATAACCCTTTATAAAAAAGAATATTCAAAGGCAATTAAACTTAAACATCCAAAGTATTTTCAGAAATTGCATATCTTGTATCAAAGAAAATTCAAAGCAAACAGTTTTAGAAGAAATAAATTCGTACTTACGAAAACAAAAGTAATATTAAATACTTCATTAATATAGACTTTTTTCCACTACACAGAAAACATCTTACCTATTGATGTCTTGATAAGAATTTATTATTTCCATAAGCAAATGTTCTTAATAATATATTTACTTGTTATTTTAGATAACAAGCATTATTTTAATCTTTTTAAAAGGCTAGAGACATATACAAAAGAGTACACTATTATACATTATCTCTTTTTGTTTAAGCATTATTCAAGAGATACAAGGATTCCATAGGTAAATTCAAACCATTTAATTTAGAATCAACTGATAAGCTCTGCTAAACAGTGAAATTATAAGTTATTTCATAATATGAAAGGATAACTCAACCAAGTTTTTCTGTGAAACTATATAATTGATTCCTTTTCTGTGTATGCTCATCAAACATTTTTTAAAAGCTCCTGAGGATGAAAATGTTTTTTTTATTTGAGGGGGGGAGGAAAGAAAAGAGAAGAAAGTGTTATTCATAGAATAGACTCTCATTATGCGCTAGCAATTGTAATGAATATACCTTGTAAGAGGATCATAAAAATCAGATCCGGCTTTCATTAATTTTTTTAACGAGAAGACATTAACGTGTGTAACGTATAAACAGCGGTGTTGATTAGATTGAGATTGATAAGGTGTGGTGGAAGATTGATGTCTTGTTAACACTTATTCCAGTATACTTTAACAAAGAAATCACGTTGGTTTTTGAAGAGTAGATTTTCAACAAAGCATTGTAATTCTGTCAACAATCTCAATTAATGGAGATGTTAGTGGAAGAAGAACAGCATAAAATAAAAGGAGAGATGAGACCTCTCATGAAAGACAATCCATAATCTCAGTCTTCTCAATGAATTTCTCTTATCCCCGATAATGGAAGCATCTCAAGCATCGAGTAATTACAAGGAATTTCTTTCTGTTACTCTTTGTTCCATCAGTTGTCTTTAATCTCCGCCGCGTTATTACACACTTGGCTAAAGAACAACCAGTCATGCGTCCATGAAACAACACCATTCAGAAGTTGACAAGAATATTAACTGAAACCGTAGCCGCAAAGTGAGGCTAAGCGGTTTCTAAATTGCTGATAAATGTTTATTTTCTTAAAAGCGTATCTCCTTCGAATAAAAATATTAAGAAAGAAGTAATGACACTACGCCAGCAGGTTCATTATCAGGATAACTCCGGAACGTGATTGTATTATTTAATTTCTCAGTAAGAGAAAATGTTCCTGATTTCAAATATGGCCAGATATCGAAAACATGTCAGCGAGCTCGTTTTAGCTTCTGTTTTTGAATAATTAAACAAAACGGTTAACTCGCAAGATTATAAAGGAGATAGTTTTCTTTTTTCGTCTTTCAACAGATCGACGGAACCAACGAAGAAGGAAATATATCTATGACGGGAATAAATTGAAGAGCAGTTATTTATATCAAAGAAAATCTCTACCCTGTTATTTGCTGTTATTCAACGGTAAAACAAACATATCCGTTGTTATGATATCTTCAGAGATAAGAGTTTGGTCACAGTTTTGTTTTTCAAGATATATTTGGGGGGTTTTTTCCATCCAACGAGGGATATAATATTTTGGCAAATGCATCGTTAATTTTGAAAAAAAAAGGGGGGAAGAAGGAAGAAAAAGAAAATTTCAAATAGAAATAAACGACTAGAAGTGCATAAAAATAAGTAGAAGATTTTAATTCGTGAAGAAAATAAGTTAAGTTTCTTTTAAGAATACTAAAGAGCAATTTTTTTGAAGGGTAATCTTAAGAAAAAGATTTTTACAATATTTATAATGACTTTTAAAAGATTTATCATTTTTTAAAAAACTTGTAATAGAAACATCTCTAAATAAATTACCTTAGTTGTTACTTTTTAGATAAATAACATTTTGCTAGATTTCAGATGAAACTAATTAATTATATCTTGTTTATGAGGAATTTTTCTTCTGCAATTATGTTAAACATGAACATAATAGATATTCAATAATCTGGCAGATATCATATAAAATATTATTAGATTTACCAACACCCCAAGTTGGTAGAAGTTAAAACACACATTAAATGTGGCAACAAAGCCTATGTTTACAGACAAAATATAACAAAATATGCAAAATTATATGAATGATAAATGTGTTATTTACCTTGCTTCAAGGTCAATGAAATCCGAATATACTGACTGATTTTCCCGTTAAAATTCATCATTTACCTTTCTGCAAACATCGGACTATAAGAACGGCCAGATTGATGCAGTGGCGGATTGTTCAGAATGCCGTAATAAACTAATTTCTCATATTATGTGACAAAAACACCATTTAAAAATTGTCATGCTTGTAAATATGTATATTGAATTGCAGACGGTTGTATAGATATCAAAATAACCATTTATTACGCTGACGATGCACGCATAGACACGGTTCATTTCCTTCAAAACATAATCCTCGATCTCATTTTTACACGTCACGCCTCGATTTCATTATTAATACACAAAGCAGATTTGCAGCTGTGTAGGTTTGTATAAAAGCGCATATTACTTCATATCTAACAAAAATGATTGGGCAAGAATAAACAATAATACAAATGAAAAATAATTATAACCTTAGCGGCCAATAAACTTTGGCAATGCGTATCTCCGTCGTAACCTCTAAAGTTAATGTTGAACTTCCACATATTATGTATTACCTGACTTTTTGATCTTTGAGTTCCCCCACCTCCAGATCTTGTCATCTTCTGGAAGTATTTTCATTCTAGCAGTTCCAGACTGACCCCCACCAGGTGTAGTGTGAGTGACGGCTGTGTCACCGGAAGGCAACACCTGTCTTTTTTCGGTTGGGGAGTGCTTATGATAAATGATTTCATTGAGAATATCTCCAACGAATGGGTTGCTGTCCGTGGTCACAAACCACTGGAGCACAGATTGCAACGGGCGGTTATATTCGTTTTGGACATTTCTTTCCCCCTCCCCCACTTCCTGGCTTTTCCTTTTGGAAATGTACATTAAAAAGTTTTCAATAGTAAAGAAATACATCGACAGATCTTCTTGCTGCTATTTTGCAGAAAAATAAGATTCTCAAATATCTATCCACTTTCAAAATCAGTTCGATTTGGTTTTTAAAAACTACATAAAAAATTGGACCATTTTTTTTAATTCATTGAGGCTTTAGGTTAAATCACATTTTTAATTCATTATTTCCTTGTTATTAAAACCTGAGTAGAATCAGGAATAGATCTATGGATCTTGTCATTTTGACGAGCTATGTTTTAATTAACTAAAAATGTAAACTTTGTAAAACATTTCTGACGAACTTTCTTACCTTATGGTATTTTTATGATTTTAACTCCTCAACTATTCTCAGTTGATTTAAAAAAGTTTAATTCAAATTGATAGATTGTTTGATACTTTTTCTATGAATACATAAAAACAGAATTCTTAAACATGTAATATATTAAATGCTTCACCTCTTCCCTCATTTAAGTCTGTTTTACAGTATTCAAACATTTTTGCCTAGTGAAATAAAAATTTAAACACTCATCAATTTGAAAATTCGTTGAAGTTGCAAAATATATCGTTAAACAAAATTTTAATCTCTAAAACCTATGCTGTTCAGATCCATAATTTGTTTTTTCGACAAATTATTTGAAACAATTCTTTTTATTTTGATGTGATATGTTCAAGAGGAGATGCAATGTAATTTTTAAAATTTTGTGCTAAATTATATAAACAGTCATGAAATGAAATACAATCTAATAAAAATTAGAAATCTTTACCATTCAAATGAAAAAAAAATACATAAACAATTAAAATGGCAAGAGCAAAACGTGTGTACAGACATTGAAGCAAGAAAAACGGAGCAGCATTGATCAAATAGTTGTTAATAAAATTCAATTTAAATCCTGAAAAACATGTTTATTACTTAAATTCACATGTCTGTTACTAAAGTTCCTAAATTCGCAGTCAAGTAAATGACTTTTTTTACTAAACACTACTCCATTTATTCAAGCGGTGCAAATAGTATATATATTTTTTCATTCCACTTTAATTATCTGTATTTTATAAGGTAAATGTAGTAAATCATACTCATTGAAAATGGTCTTTGTATGAATAATATTGAATTTTTCTACTAATCACTAATTAAAATAGAAAAATGATTACCATATTTTTTGAATCCTGTAAAGTATCCATCTATTGAAATTATAATTTGATATCCTTAAATCTCTATTTTTTTTTGTGGCGAATGCGTTAGTTCAAGAATATCATCTCTTGTTAGAAATTCTTAAAAATAAACGAGTCAACAAGAAATAGAAGGCGCTAAAAATTAGTTGCCAGTGATTGATTTTGAATTCCGTTCCTATGCATAAATAAACATGAACTCAATTCTTAAGATAGTCGGTGTAAAATAAGATTTTATGTTTCGAAAGCTCCCGACTCTTCCTTTCGGAAAATGATGTAAAACTCATTATAAATGATAAATTAGTTAGAAAAATTTTTTCTCATCTTTTCTTGCCGGAAATTCCTTTTCTATTGCAGCAAAGCAGAATCTTCATCAATTATACAAGAGTCTCCCACATGAATAATAACTCAATGTTTTCTATCATCAAACAATGTTTTACCCAGCCGCAACTAGTTTTAGTTTTTTCCTTTCTTATCTTCACATGAACTCGTTTCAAGACGTTCGGTCAATTATTTTTGTGTGAACAGAAGCACAGACTAATCGCAAAATGCATAATTAAGTTCCAAATACCTATAAAGAAAATAAAAATATTGACTAATGAATAAACATGCAGTGAAGGCTCAATTTTCTTCTTATCGTTCACATTGTTTTTGAAGTGTCGAGTCTTATCAATTTAGAAGGAAATCAGCAAACTCTTTCATTTCGCTGGAAAAATCCTATTTTCTCAGACAGAGCTGCTTAAATAATTCTAAGGTTTACAAAATAAATTGATTCCTGTAAATTATGCTACTACAGGAACAACAATAAAATAACCTACTGATGAAAAAAGTAATAATTGGCTTCTAGTCTTAAACACAGTCCTAAAGAAATTGTATTTGCATTTTAAATATTGCAAATTCTAAAATAAAACCATGTATTATCGTATTTTTATACTCTTCTATATATTTCAAATGCATTATTTTTGGTAGTCAAAGAATAGGTTTAATTTTATGTAACAAAAATATGTTTACACGTCTTTATATAACATGGTAAGCTTCGAACTTGTAAAGATAAAATTTTATAATAGATTTTTTTTTTACTCAATTCTTAATGTATTGAATCTTTTTTTTTTTTTGCACTTACTTATTCATGATGAAAATCCATTATTTTAAAACTTTCAAAACATAACTATAAGTTAATCGGTTCATTTTAATTAAATTTCGTTTTTATACTAGTGGTGTCTACTGGTTATGAATTTCAGAAAAAAAATTCAATTAATTCAAAATTTCTCCTATATTAATATAATTAGTTATAAATTGGAAATTAAAATGAAAAAATTATTAGATTTACAGGAGTTTAATTATTAGCATGCTAAAAGAAGTGAGTTTTTATAAGCAGTTTCGTTTATATTAAGAAATACATTTATAAACTGAAATTTAAATAAAGTATGCTAATTCTGATTTCTTTTTAAAAAACTAACTGTGAAAAAACTAAAAAAAATAAAATTAAGTTCTTCCTTCTGAAAAAAGTATACACAAAATACCCTCACTTTGTGTAAACTAAGTGGTCACACTTCTGTTATTCGAAATTAAATCTATTTAACTTCAAATAAAAGGAAAAAAAGTTTCTTTCAGATACAGATATTCTCACATTTATGTGATATTAAAAAGATTATTTTAAATCATAAACAAAAAGATGTCCTAGAAGGAAGAAATATTTCCTATATGAATGACAATTTCGCTTTAAAAGAAATAAAAAAAAGCAACAAAAGCCAAATATACAAAAAAAGTACTATATATTTGCGTTTAAAACTCTGTTTCACTGTTATTTCGCTTTATGTATAAAAATCACATGGCCTATTTCTTAAGCATTGAATATATTTTCAACAGTTTCGAAGTATTATTTTGTCCCTCGCTTCCGGTATAAATACCGTCATTCATATTTTTTACCCTAAGTAGGGGTAATGATTCTATTCTTGAACAAAACCCTCCTTATATTTCGTTCAAAATGATCCGTTTGCTGTTCTCGCCCTTTCTGAGGATTTGTCATTGCAATAGAACAGGGGATTCAGCATTGTTAATCCAGTCTACCATTAAGAGATTCGTTCGTTGTTAAACGTCAGTACTTGATTTCTGTTCCCTGAAAATAGAACCCTGAACTGATACTTTTCCGATAGAGTACTTCTGTCTTTGAATTGTTATTCTATTTCCTATCCCCCTCTTCAAGTTCCTGGGTCTTTCCAATGTTCTTTTTTCCCTTTCACACAATACAGAACCATTCCCAATCCTCACCCTACATGGCAAAGCTCACTATCTCAAACTGATACCTCATTTTCTACGACTGTAAATGACCGACGCGTTTCCCCCTATGGGGGGAACTCTGACCAAATTATACGATCTTGCTGTCACCACATTAATCGAAAAAGTATCAAATTCACTCTCTGGTTCCTATAACAATCAGTAACTTGGTTCAGGCGCATATAATGTGTAAGTTCTTTTTAAAAAATAGATTACAAAAAAAGTGGTTTTTTCGCCTCTCTCTCTCTTTTCCCCCCTCCGCGATTTTAGAAATTATGCTCACACTTTTTAAAAATTGTTTTTTCTTTGCATGTAGTTAATATAACTGTCATATCCGAAACATAATGGAAATTATTGTTATTATATATTAAAATATAATTAGCATGCTGATTTCAAAAATTGTTGTCAAAAGTTTTTTAAAAAATACTCCTATATCACATCATTAGGTAATGACCTTTCTTTATTATTATTTATTTTCCAAAGTTAACATTTTTCTGGCGGTAACAAACAACGGGTTTTTCAATAAGGCATACTATAGGGTTATTCTAGTAGTAGTAATACTACTAATAGTTATTCATAAAGTAAGAATAACTACTAGTAATCGAACTGATTCTGACTTCATTTGTATGAAAATGACGTTGAAAATTTATCTTGATGGAGCGTCTCTTATTGTATGAGCGAAACAGTTGATGTAATTGTAAATATAATTAATTCCTCAATTGTCACAACTAATTTAGTAATATAATTTTCTTGCAGGAGCGAAAGGCATTGCTCAAATTGACAATTTTGATTTCATAGATTGATAAGATAGATTACAAATAAAAGGGATTTGTATCTCCTTTTTCATTTCATTTTTCATTCCTTTCTCTGCCCCCCCCCCCTGTTTTATAAATTATTTTCCCACTTCTTAACAATTGCCTTCTCTTTGCGTTTAGTTAATGTAACTGTCATGCCTGAAACATTATGTGATTTTTATTGTATTTAAATGAAAATTATTGTTATTATATATATGAATGAATATGATTATTATGATATTAGGAATACGATTGTTATTATAATAAAAACATAGCTAACATGCCAATATTACAAATTGTTGCCAAAAGTTTTTTTTTTAATTCTTCCACACAACAGATAATTTTTTTCTTTCCTTTTTTAAAATTATTGTTGTTGTTGTTGTTTTTTACTGTGTTTCTTGCGTTAACAAACGATGGGCTTTTCAAAAAGCAATACTATTGTCAAAACAAGAATAACTACTAATAATTGAACTGATTCTGATTCCATTTGTATGAAAATGACGTTGGAAATTTGTGTCATTGAAATCTTTCATATAGCATGAATGAAACAGTTGATTTAGTTGTTAATATAATTAATTTTTTACTCCCCAAAACTAATTCATTAATATAATTTTCTTGTAGGAGTGAAAGGCATAGTTCAAACCGATAATTTTGATTTCATCCTCAAAAAACCAGAAAGTTTCTTCATGAAAATTCGTTAGAAAAAGGTACGTATATCAAATAGTATTTGAAAGAGGGGAAAAAACTCAAGAGTTCTTTCATAACAATATTAAAATTATTAATTTATATGTAAATTTTTGTGATGTTTCAATGTAAATTACTTTTGAAGATGTGCAAGCATGAAAAGATCAGTTACGAAATCAGTTTAATTCAGAAAAAAAAATCTATATTAATTCAGAAGATTCATTATTATAAAATATGCAATCCAGTGACTAAGTTAACTTATTATTCAGATAAATTAACATGTTTAATTAATTACTGGTTATCCCACCGCCCCGTTTTCATTTTAGGTTTCATGATTAATCTACAATTATTTTTGATGCATAATATGCATACCATAAAACAATTTTGGTAATTACAAGGTATATTTCTTGTTGCTAAATCAATTTTTAAACTTTTTATGGGAGAATTTGTCATTCAATTATATCACTAAACGCTTTGCATTAATATAAGTAATAATCATACAAGAGCAATGACTTCTAATTGTAATAGTAATAAAATCCAAAAATTTATAATAAATACGAATTTTTAAATTATAGTATCGAAAAATCCAATTACGCTTTAAACCTCATCTTATATAGAAATATTTCTAAAATAATAAAACAGCCGAATACAAAATTTTACTTACATAAGCTGTAGGTACATATTCAGTTATATATATATATATATATATA
>JAOUZG010020818.1:1967847-2001910 GCA_026289955.1 Argiope argentata
TATGTGATTAATGTTAAAAGAACATTTAATATGTGATTAATGTTAAAAGAAAATTTAATATGTGATTAATATTAAATAAAAAAATTAATGTGATTAATGTTAAATAAAAAATTTAATGTGATTAATGTTAAATGAAAATCTGTAATGTGATTAACGTTAAATGAAAATTTATTATGATATGTAATAATGATAACAATATCTATTACATAAATTGTTATAGATATCGATCTCGGAGTAACAGAATTTAATTACAAAAATCCAAAATGGAAGACGTTATTGGAGGAAGGGAATTAAAATAGAATTAGCTGATAGTGAGAAGTAAAATTGATTAACTAAGACTTAAATGTCAACACAAAAAAAGAATCTCATTTCTATCATTAAAGTAGATATGCATTATCTTGAAAATTAAAAGAGAATATTAGCATTATTTAAACAAATTAAGAATGGGAGCTAAGGAAAATTCAAATTTAAGCTCGAATGCAAATGTAAGTTGTATAAAAGCCACAGAGCATTGACATTTACTTCATTCATAGAAATTTAACAAGATGTTCAGTAATAAAAATTGCTTTTCTGATAACGAAGTCGCATAATTACACAGCAAACAAACATCCACCGCTTTTCAAATAACTTTTATGCTTAAAACAATTCATCGAACTTAATGTCTATTGTTGAACGAGATTCCTTTTCTCAAAATTTTCCTTTTTGGAAACAAACAGAAAATCCAGTTTCCCGTCGGAGAGCCGCTTGCTTGTATCGACTAACCCGTCCTGTCTTAAAATCAAGATACACGAGTTGGGGGATATACGAGTTAGAAGATAGATTGATTAACTAAACGAATCAAGTTCATTACGGTCCGCTATTCAGCGCGAGCCGGAATAAATTTTTCTTTTTACGAGAACATACGATAGGTATGCTGGCTACGACTGCGTTCCTTGTTGGCGAACGCTGCAACCTTTGTTGAGCTGTCAAGAACTAGCGCTGTATGAATACTAAGTTCCGGAGTTTAGGAATTAAAATGCATTCTGAAATGCATTTATTGTTGTTAACAGGATTTAAATTGTTATCCTCGCTGGTTAAAAGTCTGCTTTAGAATAAATTCGTTTCTGTCGTTGATTACTGGAAGATTTCAAGCAAAATATTTCATGCTGTCGCTTTTTAAAATGCTAATGACTACCATACCCCCATGTTATATCATAAATAATTAAAATGCTTGAAAGCGTAAGTTGAGAAAATAACTCTATTATTATTCTGGAAGGAAATTGATGAACTAATTAATTTACAGAAAATTACGAGATGTGAATATTTTTAAAGAAAATTCAAGGTCTATTTCCCCATTTCATTTAAAAAGCCTCTTCCTTATTTCGAAAATAAATAAATAAAAATCGTGAGAAATTTTTGATTGAGAAACTCAGTTAATAGCATTTCAATACTCAAAAAGTTGCAAACCAAACAATTCATTTAATTATTTATTAATTACCATACTTAATTTATGCACTTACCATAGATAGTATTTAAAATATTCTTTTAATGCTTATCTTTATTGATGTTGAAAAATATCTTTTCTACCCTGCACAATTAATTTCGTATTAAAGTAATAGAGTAAGTAAAGAGATTATTCCCCATTTCATTCATTCCATCTACATTAAATAAAGCCTGATTTTTCTATTACCGATAAAAAATTTTATCTGATCGATGATGGTAAAATACGCCTTATCTGATATTACTGGAGAGATATTTTTTTAATTAAAAAGTATTTAAATAACTAAATTAATTTTCTAAAACAATTGAGATACAAAAAACTAAAATACCCTCGTTTGTCAGATTATTTTTAATAATCTTTTTAAAAGGCATAAAACTTGTTCTACGATTATTAAATTGAATATACATCTTTAAACTATGTCCAAGCCATTTGAACTGTTCTGCCAGCAGTGAAACTCAAATATTACATCGCAAATTTTCAAAAAAAAAAAAAGTTATTATCAGATTGATAAATTAATAAAAACTACATACTCATTTTACGTTTTAACAACAGAAATTGGGTAAACGTTCAATTAAAATAGAATTCAATGCGATTGTTGGCCACTCTTGAAATATAATAGCATTTTTCCTGAACCTAGGAACTATGATTCGATTCTTATCTCATTTGGAAACACAGTAGAAATAGTACAATGTATCAGTTTAAATATATGAACTGAAAATGTTAACTAATATTCCATATCGCCATTTAAATTATTCCGTTTCCACGCCATTCCACTGCAAGGATTATATCATTTCCTTTGATAAAGCGTAGATTGAGCATGCAATTCCAATTAATTTAGCAGTTCAAACAGAAATCAGTGTTTAGTTGATTTCACAACAATTTTTTTTTTGGCAAAATTTCTAATGTAAGAGATAGCTTTCACAAATGGCATAGCATTTCAAATTGCTAATATATAGTTAAAAGATTTATGCTGAACGTAATATACCTTTTTAAAAAGATAATCAACAAAGAGGCTATCTGACAAATGCGCTGAAATTTAAGCTCCTTAGACCTCAATTTTTTTTAAATCAATAAATACCTAGTTTATTTTTTAAAGAAATAATTTCGTTTATTTTCATTTTTCAGCAAAATCAGGTAAAATTTATATTTCATTCCTCGATCAAGTTTATCGGTGATAAAAAAAAAATCTTGATCTAAACACTGAATATTGTAATATCTTATGTGCTAAAATGGTGTAATAAATTATTCCAAAAACCTAAGCATCAGCTAATAATCTGTGCAAATAATTCACTGAAAGATTTAAATGTTTAATTATACTGATACAAATATTGGTACAAATGCAAAACTAGCATATTAGATGTGGTATGAGGGAGAAAAATATTTCAAATTTAATATTAAAATAAATCAAACTGAAAGTTTGGTTAGAATGTTCAGATCGCAACCCTTCAATTTTTATATGCATATCATTTACATTATGATATATTTTTGAATATCTTATGATTTCTATCACTTTTTATTTATTTATTTATTTTTTTTTTTTGCTTTGTAGGTGCTTCTTCAGGTACAAAACGGAGCCGACAGACGTACACACGTTTCCAAACTCTCGAGTTAGAAAAGGAGTTCCATTTCAATCAGTACTTGACCAGACGACGGAGAATCGAGATAGCTCATACTTTGGGCCTTACAGAGCGACAAATCAAAATTTGGTTCCAGAACAGGCGCATGAAAGCAAAAAAGGAAAACAAGTTCCCTTCTCCTACTTCCAGCTCCTTGGCCAGTCCATCAAACTTACTTAGTAATCAAAACAGTAACTCATCAGACACAGAAGTCACTCACACCAACAGCAATATTTTGCATATGAATGGGGCCCTCAGTAATATGCATCCAGTGCAAAGCAAAGATGGTATCTTTTACTTTCCTCAGCAGGATATAGCGAGATAACTTTAAAATCTTTCTCGTTTTCTGGCAGATGGGGAGGGAAAAAGATTATTTTTAATTTTCGTTCCTTTGGAATGATATATTATTTATTTATTTATAACAGAGTAAAATTCTTGCTCTCTGCATTTTAGTTATACAAAAATAATATAATTTTCCTACTTATTCATATTTGAACTCGAGGAATAATGATGTATGATGCAATTCTAGAGTTCTATAATATATATTACTTTTATGTAGATAAAGATTTATTTTAAGCTGTGAAGCATTACTTCATTACATATGTATTCATACTGATATTAAAATTTGAAAATGCATAGTAATTTTTTTTCAAAATTTCTATGAGTATGTTGTCAATTGTGAATACACTTGGCTAATTTTTTATAGTGTGTATAATACTACAAACAAATTACTGAAAGTCCACATTTAAGTGGAAAAATATTTTTTGCAATATCATGCTTTAAACTTATTTTAAAATCTATCTTAATACATATTTTTCATTTCCTTTTCTTTTTTTAGTTTGCATTACAAGGTATCCTAGAATAATCATAGGTAATAAGTGAATTTTTTATATATTGTTAAAATCTGTTATTAATTATCATTATTTTTGAATATAAATTAATATAAAGGTGTAATAAATGGTGTTGAAACACTTTTTTTTACCGACTATCAGTACAATTGCGCAAAATTCGCAAGCAAGAAATAGGGGTAAAATAAATGACACATTAGCTTTGGTGAACAATCGATATTTAATGTCTTCATACAATTGCAAATAAATAATACAGATGTCAAATGCAAGAGCGTAATAAGTGACAAGAACGGAAACTAATTTTAACTTCATGACCTCTCATGCTCTGCTCCAAATTAATCGCTTTTGAAACCAGGTGCAATGATAAAAAGATTATAAATAAGATTAATCTTTATATGTCAGTTTTTTTTATACTCCTAACCCTTCCCTTACTGACATTCCACGATTGGAGCGTTGGTGACGGCTGTCAAAATGTAACGTCCGTGAACTCGTGGCGGTGTGTTTCCACCCCTTCTGTCCGAAACCCTCAATTTACCTTCCAACCCCTAAGCTTTCCTTCTTTGAGGATGGGAAGGGGGGTTCCTGGACCTTTCGGACTACCATATTTTTCCATCAAAAAAGAACCTGGGGCTACAAGAACACCCATCTAGGGTTTCCACTCCCACCAGCATTGGCGTTTCTTTGCTGACGTTCCAAAACCATTACTCTTTCTCTGACTTTACCCTTTTCTACAAAAGGGCTATTCTTCCTCTGTTGTTTCACGGTTTCACAATGAGCTTTTACCTTTGGAACCACTACGACAGACATCACCTGCTTCTGGGCTGATAGCAGGAGGACCCTTTTTGCTTTTGTTAAAGCTTGAACTTTGATGGTTTTATGATGGTTGCCATTTCACACCGATCTTTGTCGCCGTTTAGTCGGAAATTCTTGCCCCCTTTCCTGTTCTTTCACCAATCTTCCCTTCAGTATTTGGGCACCACTTACTGTTTCAGCAGGAGGTGTTTCGCCTGGAGCTCAACCAGAGAAGCGTATGTAGGCATATGCTCATTCAGATGGCACGGTCAGTAGGTATGTCACCTTTTATCACTTTCGCAAAAGTCATTCCCTCGTTGGGAAGTGGGGGTGAATAGTATTCCTACCCTTTATTCCCTGATGAAAAGTCTTTTTGAGAAACCATAATCATTAGCGTCCCATCAAAAATAATTTTTTTAACTTCTCTAATTTCCTCAAAAGATGCTCCAGCTGCAAATACCTGATAAAATGAGTAATGGAAGATGGTTATAGATTTATGACAGTGACGCTCGAGTAAAATTTTCATCTTGAGTGTTACGTGAAAACGTTTCGAGTGCCGTGTAAAATAGTCATACCCTCTCATATTACCTACATAAATAACTTTATTTGCATTTATATTAAATGTAATATGAGTTTTTGCATATTTGTAAAGACCGGGCTGAATGTTGTCTCCGAAGCAGTGGAGTTGCATCCAATTTTTAAAAAGAAAATGAAGTACGGCTTTCATCTTGAAAGGGTTTTGAAATTCATGTTAACAAAGTGGGGAAAGAAAAGAGAGCGAGATCTCCGTGCTTGACATGAAAGAAATATCTAGAGTTGAAGGCTATGATAATAGTTTTATTATCGTAGAGATGCGTCCCTAATCATACGAGCGATTAAACACTTTCAGCTTCATCTCATACATTATTCAGTAGGATGTCAGGGTGCATGCCTTTGTGTATTTAGGAAATGGAACTCCCCCTCCACCTACTGCAATATAGAGGTTATATATTTAGAAAAATTTTATAACCGTGTAAATATTTATTCAATTTATGCTTTACCAATTATTTACAGTTCTTAAACTTTTGTAATAATATATATATATATATATATATACTTTTAAAGTTGTCACATGACACTATTTCCCAGAATTTGTAATCAGCTTGTATTTAAAATTCAATTTGTGAAAGTAAATTTTTAAAAAATAGCTATGATTAGATTTTAATTTCGGTAATTTGAATTTGAAAAGAAAAAAAAAATACTTGCATCTGATTTCAGTGTTGAAATCTGTTCATCCGAATGAATCAATTTTTTGAAATGTTTATTTAATAAAAATTGGAAATCACTTTCAAACAGGTACTTTTAGTATCTTTTTCTCAGCTTTTCTATTTAAATTTTAGCGAACAATAATAAATACACAATACAAAAAATTAAAATTAAAGGGAAAAAAACTTCTTGCAGAAAAGTCAATTATGAAATTTTTTTCCGAATTTTTGTTTAAAATTCATTGCGAAAGATGGAGATTTGATTTTCGAATTTAATAAACTTACGAAAGTAAGGAAAACTCCAGTTGACTTGTCTTCCTCCTTGGTCAACTGTAAACGTAAACTGATAATCAAAATGTCATTGCGGGTAATTAAATGAAACGGGTATATAATCTGTCGTGAAATAAATGATGTGTTGTTATAAAATGTTGTTATAAGTGCCGATAAAGTATGACTGTTTGTATTTTGTGACTTACTAATAATGTATGTATTATGCTGATAATCTTTCACGATGGAAGATTAATTACTATAAACTGTGCATCAAAAGTATTTTTTCGGTTTCATGTAGATGTATTTTTATACAATTTTTTCATAAATATTAAAGACAGTTTTTATAAATGTTTACTAATTATACTTTTTACGATATATCCGATGGCATTTTTAGAAAGTGATTCCTAGTAGGTATGAATATGATGTGATAAAAAAAAGTATACGACAAATATTTCTCGGAGAAGCTCATAAGTGGCAGTTTTGAAATATAAAACTGCTTTAAAAGTAATTGTACGGATACTAAATTTTAACAGCAATCATACCTTATTATGATCATATTTTGCCATTGTAATTAACATCCGCAATATATGAATCAAAAACTTATTTCTTGTTCTTATTTTGAGATTTTATTCTTCTGTGGTGTGTTATACACCGTTTTTATTTTGTTAAATTTTATTTTTGATGTCTTTCCATATTAATTGTTGAAAACCAAAGCTATATGGCTATTTTGCACTCTTTTATACCAAATATATGTGTGCGTAATTTTCAAAAAGTGTATGTAAATATTGATATGTCCATTATTGAATGTAGTACGTTTTAATTGTAGCATTTGAGTTTTGAATTTTTAATGTTTATTTGTTTCAAAGTATTGTGGATAAAGTCTATGTGAGTAGTCAAAATTATTTACCGGAGCATTCGATCAAACATTGAAATTGTGTAAATGTGATTAGATATTCCTCATTTCCTAGTATATCCATATTGATTTCCACAAGATGACTTAAACTATTTAAAATGTATTGGGTGGCTTTTGGCTGTGCTAGGAAATGGTTCTTATTATTTGGAATACTGTATTTTTATTCTTATATTGATGAATGTTGGTTAAATAAATGTTCTCAAACTCAAATTTAGTTTCATCATTTCGTTTAATTTAATCTTTTCTTGGATACATCTGTTTACATTTTTTTCAAAGTAAAAAAAATCATTATGTTAAATTTTAGAAGATTGAATTCAATTTCTTTCTGTTTCATTGAATTATGGCAGGTCTAAAATATTGCAATTAACCTGTTAACTGTTTTTGACTAGTATACTCGTATTGGAGAAAGTACAACATTTTGCATTATTTGTCAAGAGTAATAGGTAGTGACAATTTGAGGTTTTAATTTCAATTTTAGTAAACACAAAAACATATTTGTAAATTCAAGATGTTTAAAATAATTTGAGACCAAGTGGAAATTAAAGGAACGAATAATAGTTTATTAATTATTATTAAAAAGGCCTACTTTTAATATGAATTCTTTTTTCTTAAATGTATCGTTGTGCTCTATTAGTTATCCCAGAAATAATTGGCAACCATAAATTGTCTTAGATTATTCAATAATTGGTGAGCATGGTAATAAAAACTGGTATAAGGAAGGATGCTTTTGCATCTTTTTTACATGTTTTCAAGAGGCGACATCTTTTTAGGAAGGGGGGGGGGATCATATGCAAAAAATGTAGGTTAGTTTAAGAAAATGAATGATGATTATTGAAATAAAAAAAAGCATTTCATTAAAACATAATTTCGTATCACACATTATCTGTGTTTGATGCATTTACTCATCATCGTTAAATATTTACGACACAATTTTGAAACATATTTTCCGAAAAGGTTGAAAAAGTTAATTGGTTAAGCAAAGGTTTATTTGTTTTACATCATATATTTATATATATATACACATTAGAATGCGAATGTAAATATTCTAAAATCAGCACCCATTTATATATGAGATCTTTTTTTAAATCCTAAGAAGGTATATTTTTGCTATTTTGAATTGCTATGTTTTAAGAAAAAAAAACTCTAAGCCTCCCAAACTTATAAATAAAAAGAATTGATATTACGCAAACACATCAAAAAGTTCATTCTCATATATAAATAATATGAAACTAAGCGAATACCTCCCTTTATGTACATCTTCAGACAGGATATATCAAGACTAAAATAATTCTTCGAATATGTTTTTATTTATCGAGTTTGTTGGAAATTCTATTTACCTTGTGGCTGGAAAAAGAATGAATTCGAATAAGGGGAGGTCAAATTTATTCCACTCTCCGCAAACAGCAAAGACCCTGGAATCTCCCTTCTTCTCGGCATTCCAATATCGCTGCCAAGATATGATATTACATTCCTCGGCGGCAATACGAGCTGCATTTGAAGGATAGCCAAACAAGCACTTGATCAATAACTTTGTCAAGAGTGTTACTTCTATATTTTATATCCTCTATCCTTGCACCCTTCTGTGTCTGTGGAGCAATAACACATCTTCCTGCTTCATATTTTATAGGCTGAAGCAACATGTGCAGGAGCAAGTAACGGATGTCCGTTATGTATCAATTCTTTTTAGGAATGACAATATGTGTATACATGTATCGTAAACACCATTTTTTCCTCTTAAATAAATCTTTCGATCTTGGGTGTATTTGGAAATGTGTTTAGAAAACCCCGCTTTGAGCTATAATAATTTATTAATATTTTCCATTTGTTTATCAATGGATTTGAAAGTGAGAATATTTCACATTCCATTTAGGTTCATCTTATTAGATGAAATATAAGTTCTATTTTAAACGGATTTTACATAATATATCGCGGCATTTTTTTATTTGTTTGGCTTTTGATGGATCTCAACATATTTCAGAAAGAAAAAGAGAAAGCCATTGTTTGTGAAGAAAGATATTTTTTTAATTTGAGAAGTAAATGTTTAATTACATAAATAAATAGACCTTATTGATAAATATTTTGTTATTTTTTTACACATACTGTGCTTTATAATTTTTTATAAAGTCCTCCAGACTTTACGAAATTAATATTAAATTATTTTAGAGTTTGAGAAATTAGTTATTACAGTTTCCCAAAGTTATTTCATATATTTAAGAACTGATATATGAAACTCGGACTTCGTCATAAATTTATGATTACTTCTTGCATCATTGTAGTCAGGTAAAAAGGTAGACATTTTGTCTCAAATGATATTAATAATTAATGATGCGAATTACAGGTATAAATACCAATACTTATTGTGATAATTTTCTATAGAAAATAACAATAATAATAACAATAACGAAAATAACAACTTGCATAAACAAAGAGGTGGGAAGAGAGAAAAAATCAACACATTTCCAGAAATCTATTTCAATTCTTAGAATTCACATCCAAACATTACCTTTTGGATGCAAATTTTTTTAAAAGTATTTTGACATTTGAAACAGTTTTAATTTGGTGATGCGTGGAGTAGTAAGTAAAAAGTTTAGTCGCAAGTGAAATTCAACTAAATTTATTATTATACAGCGAATAAAAATTAAACTTTATCGGTGAATTAAATTTAGGAACTTGGGTAAAACATATATACAACGAGTTTCAACCATCAATTTTATTCAGTTTATTTTCTGTATTATTATACATGTGTGTTACTTAAAATATATTAACTCAGTGGTTGACAATATAAATCAACTGAATGAGTAAATATTAATCCTTTAATAAAAATTAAAACGCCTATCTGATTGATAACTTTAGACTTAAAATTAACTGTTTCTCAATTATGAATTTAATTAAGAAAAGATTATTTTCAATATAAAATGATAGAAAACTGATGTTTTAAAGCAATCAAAATAAGTAAGCGATAATCGCAAAAAAAAAAAAAATCATTGCTGCTTTATAATATTCATTCGGAAGTATAATTTTACAAATTTCTAGTGCATGAAAAAATCATTCGAGTATATGAAGTGTTATTCCTTATTATAAGGAAACATATCTCTATTGTGAGATCAATTCCATATTACGGGCATCAATTAATTTCAATGCTTGGGTATGATCTTCATCAAGAACTCTGTTATATGATAGTAACAAGCTTTTATAATAATGGCAATAATTATGGTGAATTAATCCTGATGATCAAACTATTTATTATTCTGCTTCCGTTACAATAGCATGATTATGGTCATTCATTAGAAACATTTGTTTTTGCTGGAATTTTGTATTTATTTTTAAGGCGGGAGTAAAAATTCTGGCATTTGCACCATTACACTTTCACTCATTTTAAGAGACTAAACACACATATTTTGTATATACATTTTCCTTAATTTCTGTAAACAATGCAATTATAGATTTTATATTGAAATACATGTTAATATTATTCAATATTTTTATAATGTTAGTTAAAAGCATTTGAGAAATGTTAATATCAGAAATTTTAATTTCAAACAGTATTGGTAAATGAGTTGCATTTTTTGAGAATCACATGCCTTGTGCATTATAAGGAAAGTTAATTTATAATCTAATTAAATGAGTATGCCATACCCTCGGATTTTGTAATATTCATGTTTTTACACAATTTCAATTTTAAATATATCTTTAAAATGCGATTTCTTTTATTATAAGTAAAAACCATGTCGTATAAACTATTCAAAATGCAGTGTGAACATTTGCCATATGCACAATATCTTAATCTAATTAATAGCTAATGTGTCTATTTTTCCTTGGGAGCATTTTACATCCCTTTCAATTTAACCAAATTTTTGACGCTTATATAAGACAAGAAATATAATATTATCAAATTGTCAAAATGTAAAGAATTAATCAGCTGTTCAATTAATTACTAATCAATAAACATGTTCTCCTTCTTAAGCTTTAAATTATTCTAACATTTTTTTATTCATTTCTTTTTTAAAATTTTAATTCGCCTTTTAACATTGCTTTCAATGATTTCAAAGTGGTTAACTAACCATTATGAAAACTAAGTTTAATCAATCTTTCAAACGAAAACAATTTTTTAATATTTCATCCTTTATGAACAAAATCTGTGTAACAAATATCGATTACTTATGACGAAAATTAACAATCCATAATTTTTAAAAATCAATTGGTTTAATTGATACTCGCATTTTCACTTAAACCGGATGTTAAAGATTGTAGAAGATTAAAGAATTTTGTATTTTATAATAATTTACAACAAAGGATTTTTTACATTAAAATCATTTTACACGAAAGGATCTTAATCCCGAGCAACGCTGAGTTTACCAAATTGTATTTAATATGTTTCTTCTTGAACAGGATTCACTATTGAGTAAAGGATTTGAAATAAGGTCTTTTTATCGCTTAGGAGGAGCTAAATAAAAGACAATAATACTCCTGATAATAGATAAGGCTTTTTTTCCAGATATAATTAATAATCTTTCAACAAGTGTTTTAAGTTTCTAAAGTATTGAACGGACCTCTGAATATTATTTCTAAGTAAAGCTCATTCTCTTAAGAAATTTCTACAGTATTCTTATCTTTATTTAATTTATATATTTGTAGCAAAATAATAATTCGTGATTTTCACTTATTCAGGGTGAAAGAATCTAATTTAAACAATGAATTTCCCTTCAGATAAATAGATGATTTGTGCAATGGTTAATTCAATCAATTGAAAACAGATAAAATCTTACCTGAGACTTTTTCCTTTACAATATAATTGGCAGACGATTTAACGTGAAGATAATGGGGGGGGGGGGGGAAAAAAAAAAAAATAGAAGATCCGAAGTAATTATTACAGAACAAAAATCTTACTTTCATTAAACATGGATTCAAATGGTTACTCACTCGAAATTAAATTTCCTACAGAATATTACAATTATTCCGGCAGAAATTTAATTTAACCCCTTGACTTATGAATTTACTTCAATGACGTATCCTCTTCGGGACATATATTGTTATTTTAATTCCTACAATAACAAAAGGGACAGTTAAGATATTGAAACGTTTGTAAGCGGTTTTTTGTGCTTAAAATTACTTAATACCGCCATTTAATTGTAGATTAAAAATTTAATAATGCGATGTCCAAGTCAAAATTACTGTGTACGAAGTGTCTAATATTTATAAATGGTATTTCAGAAGTTCGAACAAAAAAATTTACAAAAGAAGAAAGGATAATAGTAATAAAAAAACAAGAAGAAAAAAGATGAAAGGTTACAAAAAGACACAAAAATAGAAAAATTACATAAAACGATCTTGATTTTTATACATAATGCACCGAAGCCTTCCTTGTTTATATAAATCAACATAATGTAGAATTTGATAGAATTTTATTTATTGATGAAATTGCTAATGAACTTGTCCATCAAATCCTCCACTCTTTGAAAGTTATTGTTAAGGACAATATTTTGACTACAAACAACAACAAAAAAAATTAGTTTGGAATGAATATTTGTTTCAGTAGCGATCATCTCTTTTAGTTCACCTACTCATCAAAAAATATCATCTACTTTTGTGTCATCTTAGGAGACGAGTCCCAGTCATAGACCTGAGATATTTCAACTTTATGGTTCTAGCGTTCTTCATTTAAACCATTATATGAGATATGCAAATGGAACTATTGAATAGAAAGTTTTCCGTTGTTTGAAAAACGTTTCTGCCCACCACCATCTTCTCTTATTTTATGTCCAAAGAGATTGACTAAATTGCATACCAGTGAAAATAAATTTTTGATTGATTTAAAAAATCGCGCCTTTTGAAGTCTTTAATGAAGTAAAAAGGAAGAAAGAAACTGAGCTGGAGCATCAAGCCTGCAGGAAAGATCGAATCGTCAAACGCGGTGAGCTATTAAAAATTCGATAATTTCTCGAGAGAAAGAGTTAAATTGATAAGCATTTATCGTCGAGCTGTAGAATAATTTTCTCAGCAGTCAGAACAATAATCTTTATTAATGATAATGCATATTAATTATTGTATGCTTATTATATTTGAAAATTTGAAAACAATAATAGTAGTTAAATTAATTTATACCGACACACCATTTCACTGTTACAACGCAAATATAGATTCCTACTTAAATTAAGCAATTGAATACGTTTCTTGCTTCAGAAAAGTACTGTAGGATCGTAAGGAATATTAGCATTTAGAACGTTGGGTGTTTCTTCCGGTCATATTTTATTGATTGAACCTTAAAATGCAAAACTTAAAAAAAATTACGAAAAAAGAAGTTCTTTGAATAACATAACTTAGGAAAATATGATAATATAGGTAAGTTATTTTTAAAAAAAGTTTTAAAGGACTCTTTTTCTGGAAGTTAAAAAAAAGTATTGTGAAAAAGGATTACATTAAACAATATCCTAGAAACCAAAATCCCATTATAACAATTTTGCGATAAATTGTTATAATGGGATTTATATGGGAAGATATATTGGTAATAAGTCCCTTTTTACCAATATATCTTTTACTGACCAACCAACCAACACACACACACACACACAGGTAATATTTTTAATGATAGAACTATTCATACAACAGCAATCTTGATTTTTTCCAGTTAAAATTTAATTATAGTACAACTAGAGCTATATATCATTTATTTCCCTACAAATCTTTATTCAAAAGCATTTTTAAAATATTCCAAATATTCGTTGTTACTCTTTGGAACAGTCACGTAAACCTTATAAACAAAAACAAAAAGTATAATCAAATGGCTACACGATGCACTCTGGGGTTAAGGTTAAGCTCTTAAACCTGAAGGATTTGACTGATTATCTATCGGTTTTATTATTTTAAATTAAAAATATTCTTTAGTAGTAATTGTCGATCTGTTTAAATTCTAACGGAATAAATTTAAAAAAATCATTTATTTAATTTTTGCTTGCAATTCATTTAAAAAATATATAGATTATTTTTATTTATTTTATCGGATAATACCTTACTCCATTTCTCATCTGTTTTGCATGTAATGAAACTACACAATAAATTGAAAGTTTCATTCATGGATGATGTAAATTATTACACCGATAAGGATTATTACATCTAACTTTTTTGGATATAAGGGATATTATTCCTAAATCAATTTTAAATTTCTTCGAATGAATCCTTATAACTAACAGCAGAAATTCATATTTTTTCAGTTGGAACTGAATTTTGTTATCCAAAGGAAACATTGAAATTCTACATCTCTTTTTGTATGATGTTGTAGAAAAGATGTTCTTATATGTTTATGATTTCTTAATTAGCTAAAAAAATCCATTTTCACAAAATCTGTCTTTTAATAATATAAATATACTTGGAAAGGAAAGATATCAAAAACATTGGAATTAATTTAATACTAAGTAATAAGAAAAAGGCTAAACGATTACTTTTTATTAGGAAAGAATGGATTGACTTACAAAAAAAAGTTTTCTTACCTTTATAAAACGATATTCTAAAGATATGACTCAATGCCTAAACCTGAAAAAAAAAATGTAAAAATTTGTTATTAGACTAAAAATAAGTTTGTTTTATTTTATCAGTAAAATTATTTGTATTCGTTATTATTTATTTTGTCATAAGGAAAATTAGCAAATTTGAATAGTTCATTATTCTCTACCTCAAACAATTCAATGCAATGCAACATATTATCGAGCGAAATTCCAACCATCATTTATTAAAATAATGACAAATGATTAATCTTATCAATTACACGAATATCTTATTATACGATATCTGATAAAATAATTATCCTCTTCACATACAATGACGAGTCTGACTCGCGCATCGAATTACTGAATTTTTGATTTTAAATCTGCATTTATGCGAAAGTATTGAGTAATTTAGAAATGAATTAAATCATATAAAAACGTTTCGTTATCTCAATGCCCTTAAATTGTAATAGAAATTAAAATAATGATAAATATATCAATTATGCGTCATCTGATTAAGAAGTTAAGTATATTTGTCAGTGAAAGGATTAATAACTGAAATATTGATTAAAAGTAAATCAATGTTTGAATTTTCGTTTTGATTAAACTAAGATCAAAAACTAAATTTCAAACAATGAGTTTTTTTCTAAAAACTTATTCGTAATAAATATTTAATCTAATAATAAGTCTGATTACAAAGAAAATATTTTCTAGTATTTATTGGACTTAATGATAAAATTCAGTTATATGCATTTAAAATGCGTTGTTTGCTTTAACTAGAAACTATTTCCGAAACGCTGCCAAATTTAAACCTTAAATTGCCAGAATTTCATTGATAAATTGCAGGTGCAGAAAAAGGAAGGTAATTTCATCGATCTCTGTACATTTGGAGCAAATCAAAAACGTATTGAATCAAAGAAATTGATTCAACTAATAATGTTATATCTTAGATCCGTATTCAGCTTCATAACTAGCAATAAAAGAGAATGTATATTTCTGAATAAATGACGTTTAGCCGCTTTTATGCGATAATTCCGAAAATATTATTGCACAAAAATGTATTTCACACCCTTTTAAAATTCAAAAACTATTTTTCAAAATTATACTAATTTAGCCATCTTGCAAATATTACGTCATTTTTTTAAAATTTTTTAACATTATTATTTTTTATCATTATTTTATTAAATATTTATTCGTTTGATTTTTTAGCCATTATTGGAAGCCAAAGAAGGAGCTTATTTATTAACTACACCGTTTATTTGAGGGATAAAAAAAAAGTTAGTTTACAATATCACATAAGATGACGTGCAGTTAGAAGATAAATGACACCACGCAATCCAGTTTATAGTGTCACTCTGACATTAAGTTATTTGAATTCTTAAGATAACGTTTGCATGATAAACAGAACAGTTGTAAAACAGTTAACCCTTTGCGGTCCGATGTCGAGTGTGATTCGACATTCAAGACTGTACATCATTTTGACGTTTTATTTATTTATTTTTCAAATTTAACTGTTAAAAACGCCTACATAATGATTAAGAGATGTAGATTAATTTTTCAAAGAAATTCGACTTAAAAAAACTTATATATATATTTATTTTTCATACCAATAAACAAATCTTTGTATAAGGTGACTAATTTTGCATCTAATTATTTTTCGGACTGTAAAGGGTTAAAATAGCACAGCCATGATGTCCATCCCAATATGACGCTATAAAATATTTTGTAAAATGAGTAGTGAAAACTAATATGCATAAGAGATTTAATTAAAAGTATGTATAAGCATTATTCTCTTCGAAACAGATTCTCCCCAATGGGGGGGGGGGTAGTATATTATAAACCTCAAGATACGCATGATATTTCAACTTGATCTGTATAATATAACACTATTCTAAATAAATAATTTACTGGTCAGAACTTTGAGCGAGTTAGTCATTTGATTAAGAAACGCACATAACGTGTTTGTAAACCAATAAATCACCTTCACTCTCTATTAGCTTGGGAACTTCCCGCGAAAAAAAAGGGGGGAGCAATTGTTTGAAACTTAGAAAACAAGGAAAACCGTAGGGTAACATTTCCTGTGAAACAAACAAAAACGGGCAAGTAGAAATAAATCCCACGAAGGGGTGATTGACAGCATTTTTTATCCAGTGAGTACCTAAGCGATATTTAATTGAGGCACCCCAAAAAATTCCACGATCTTTTATTTCAAATTAACATCGACGTTCTATCTATACTGTTTTTCCTCTAAACGGATCTCCCCTCCCACTCATACAGCAGATCCCGTATCGATAGATTTCTCCCCCTTCCCTAAAAAAAATGAGAAAAAAATTATTAAAGAAATGCAAACTCAAAATGCGGAGAAGGAAAATAAAAAACGAGGAAAAAATGACGCCCAGAACAGTCCTCCTGGTCGAAAGGACTTTTTAATAGGAATGCGTTTAAATGGGGCTTTAGGAGTTTCGAAATTAGGGAGTAGGGAACGAATGCTGCGTATTATATTTCTTCCACTCACTCAATTCGACCGCCTAACTTATCTTGTTTCCTCACTTAAATTTTAGATAAATTTATCATAGTCTTGTTTCTCGGTTTAGGAAGCAAAATCTCATTTCGTGGGCATCTATCATTACAAATGGCAGGTATTAGAATGAGAAGTCTATATACCTGCAAACAAACGGCTCAACTTGAACCGCCATTTTTCCTTTCTTTTTCTTAAATTACTCTGTTATCATTCAAATGGAAATAAAAGTACACACTTTATTAATATTGTACAAATGAAAGTGTGCTCAGTGAAGGAAAAACAGGTTGATGCTTTTGGTTTGTCTTTGTTTTACGCTGTCTATGATATTTCTTAAAGCATTTACTATAACAGTAAAACAAATATGAAAGTTTTGAGAATAACGTGATCTGATTACATAGATTTAATTTATTTTAGTAAATATTGAATATTACTGTTATATAAGGGTAAAGAAAGTATTGGTACACGAAAGTGGAACATATAAAATAATATTTTATGAAAAATCTAATCTGTAAAAGGGTAAAAATATGATTTTTTGATTGGTTATTGAAGCCTCACATAAAAATATGATTTTTTGATTGGTTATTGAAGCCTCATAGGAATATTAAAACTTTTTAACACACAACAATAAGCAGGTAGGATAACAGAAATTTAAAAAAAAAATCCTTCACATTTTTGGAAATATCACTTGAAAATAAATGCTATATTCAGATAAATCCACTTATTGAAATTGGAACATTTGGTATATTATGTTATAAGAAACAGAACGAGGACACATTCGTAGTGCCGAATATTTGAAAAGTTGTAACTAATTGGACTTGAAATTTTTCGCAGCAGCCTTCGTCTTTCCCTGGTTTCCTTTCTTAGAACTCTCACCCCCTTTCGAACCCCTTGAGGGAAACGGGAAGATTCTCCTCCATTCCACGATAATTTGCACCTGCACACCTAGAGGACATTTTATTTAACCGGTTGTTAGTTGACAATTATTCGTCTAACTTTTCCGTCCTTCCATTGTCCGCTTCCATTCAAAGGATATCTTGACACCTAGTTTTGCTAAAAGCTATGACAGTTCCTCCTTTTCACGAGGTAACTAGTAAATTGCTACCCTACGGTGTTTCTGCCCATTAGAGTCCTATTGTGATCCGAAAACTAACAGCAGGGGTTGCACAGTCATACCTATTGTGCTATTTCCTTTAGAATGTGTCCCTTTTAACGTCAGAAGCGTACCTAAAAGGCTCCAGGAAGAAATTCGAGCATTCGAAATATTTCCGTATATTCTGGAATCTAAGACTAACATTCTTAAAGAAACAGATGTTTAAAAATGCAAATCGGTTTGCTTACATGCGAAATTCCTTCGTCTGTGAAAGAATTTGAAATATATGCGCTTTCATTGTTCATATACGTTATACAGATAGGTGATTTCCAAAAGTCTTTTTATTCTGTAATTTCAGAAAGAAAAATAAATGTTGTTTGAATAAGTTACGATAATTTATTATTTGATTTAACGCTTTGATTGAAATATCTGCCAATATAACTATTAAAATGCATGTTAATAACTAGATATTAAGTGTAAGATAGAATTAGATACTAAGCACTGTTATATTATTGCTAGATATTAAGTATAAGATATTTGAATGAAATACTTTGATACTTCAATTCATTAATATTATAATCCCATTCATTTTTCGTCTGCAATATCTACCTTTATTATATTAAAATTCTACATTTAAAAACTTTTCCATGTGTACATTTTGTCAAGATTGCTAAAATAGCTTTTTTCCCCTCTTTTATGGATCTGTAAATAAAGCCAAATATAGTCACTTGATTATTAAAAGCTACCTTATCAAAGTTTACAAAGCGTAATTGTTATACAAATATTTCATATTAGGTTTCATTTCTATAGCAACTTTCCTTTTACATTTTTGAAATAATTTCCTATGGTTTTGTCTTACTGATGCATATTACTTGACTAAGACAAAAGAAATACAATAACAAATTCATTTCATTACTCGTATAATATTATCTATACAAAATAAGAATCTTTTAATTAAGGACAATTTTTTTCAATAAAAAGAACACCATGTACACATTTTGTTTCATAAATCTTACAAATAAAATATTACATTATTAAGAAACAATTTTTTAAATCAGTTGTCATGCATATATATGTCATTAACCTTTAATTAAATATATGCTATTAACTATTAATTAATTATTTTTAAATCCATTTATGGGGTATTCTGTACTTATTTGTAAAAGCATATATATATATATATATATACGAAAATAGCTTTTACTATATGAATTGAAAAAACAAAAGTTTTACAAAGTTGCTTTTGCAATAAAAAATCATTTTTAGTTTTTGCTACACGTTGCTCTAAAGCCTTATTAATAGCAAAAATATTTAAGAAAATTTCTAATTCTATGTGCTTTACTTTTGAATGACTTTTCAAGAGAAAATTTTAAAAATTGTTTGCTTACTAGGTTGTATTAGTAAACATTTTCCTCCATTTTCTCAAATTATTTTTTTGAAGGGATGAGAGAAAAAAGAAGGTTGAAAATGTTCATTTAGTGGATGGAATAATGAAAATTTGTGTGTCTACTCATAAACTTTCACAAATATAACAGCTCTAGATCATAATATAACAGCTTTTAAAATTAAAATATTTTGATATGAAATAAGAGAATACTACAAATGCCGTGAATTGACTTCTATTAGACTACATTGGCCAAAATTAATAATCATTCAGTATTTTGATATCCACTTTGGAGATTTCTGTGAAGGTATTTGCAATTGCATCTTTGAAGCTGGATGAAAAACGGAAGAACAATTCAAGTTCAAATTCGGCACTCCTCTTTTTTACGAATCGTTTCAAAAATATGTAGATCTAAATGTTGAGAGTAAAAGCTATATAACAGCCTCCAATCATTGATAATATGAATGTTTTAAATATGAAGGCATACAGATGAAAAATATATGCCAAAATATAAAAATTGATTATCTTGAATTGTGGATTTCGGATTAATAGTACTCTTCTATTCACTGATTTTATTGATTAACACAGTACTTCTGAAACTTTATCAGTATAATGTAAATTGAAGATTGGAAGTCAGTAGCATCATTCGTACACAAAATAAAACAAAATTAATATTAAGGTGCATTTTATTCAAATGTACAGAAAGCACTACATAGAGATTTTAGTTACTTTTAAACTAAATACCTTATGTTAAATTTCTAAATTGCGAATTATTTCGGCAACTATTTCACAGATTTATACAGCATATTTTTCCATTTCATATATTAATTTCATTTTGTTACAAATACTTTCTCTAAAATATATGAGCTTTTATTATATAAATTAAAGAGTGATGACTGAAGACAAACAATTTAGTAGATAAGATATAATTTTAATTATTTGACAAAGCAATTTACATCTTTATTTGTGTAGTTGACAAATTTTGCAGGCGATTTTTTTTTCTTATGAAGCAAACGTCTAGAATTATTTTTATCAAAAGAATAATGGCTAAAAAGATTTTTTCTTTCAGGTTTTCGTCAGTTAAAAATATTTACACAGTATCTATTGAGCTTTAAATGGTTATTAGATTTTAATTGTTGAAACGATCGACTTAATCACCACCCTCAAATCAAACAAAAAAGGCTCATCAAAAAAAATCAGCATTGTAAACGAAATTCATAAGTGATATATCCGTAAATACAGAAGAGAATGTAAGTCATATGCAACTGGAATGAAATGAAGACCGGAGTTTTTGGTTTTATCGCAAAGAAAAACTTTTAATTACCACACAAATAATAGAAACAGCCAAAGCGGCAATATAGAAAAAATACTTCCAAAAAATAACATTTTTCGAAGGGTGGCTTTTTTGCATTGAACAGGGCTATGAAGATAAAATAACATCGTATATTCTTCAAGCTTTAGAGTAATACTCAAAAACCTTGGAAATGTCAAGCGCTTTGAGAAAAATTCTGTTGTGATTTGGTTTGCAATTTCAAACAATGAAAAAGATTTACCTTAGCAAACAATAAAAAATTCACAAATAAACAGGGGAAAATCAATATGGAATATTGCATAAAAAGGCATACTGGCTAAACTTTTATGGCGACTTGATGACGTAGGATATCCCAAAAAGAATTGGATTTTTTAGCAATATTCTGCACGATAGTACCCAGCAAAATCAATATAAGTGTGGCTTCACGTCATTGGTCCGAATTTTATCAATTTTGGTCACTTTATTTACCGGATTCAAATCCTTTAGACTACTAAGGATGTCACCTAATAAAGTAAATGGTAAACAGCACAGAGCTTTGAGCTCACTTTCTTATATTGAGAAAATGAGATTATACCTCAAAATCTACCAGATTTAGGTAAAAGATATTATCTTTGATTTTTTAAAATTAGAATTTAGTAGAAATGTACCATTTTGTTCTTATACTTAAAAAATTGACCTTATAGTTCATACTACAGACATAAGCGTACTACATCAAATTATTTTCGGTAAAACAAATTAATTTACTTAGATAATATTTAGATACTGTAGAACATAATCATTAGGATAGTTATAGATTACGTTGCCTTTTCATTCCCAACAAAAAGTCGCTTAGCCTATCTTTGCTTTGAAGAAACACACAATGTTAATTGAATTTTTTTAAAAAAATGTGGTTTAAAAAATAAAATTGGTCGGATTTATAAAAAGTTAAAAATGTGGTTTGAAAAAAAATGTGGTTTAAAAAAATAAATTTGGTCCGATTTTACTATTTGGAAAAAAGCTCACGGAAAAACAGTTATTGTTGCACCTGTTCGGATGCTTGATTTTACAATATCCTCTGAAAAAATGGGTAAATTATGGAAAAAACAAGATGAATATCAAATAAACAAACAAACATTACATTTCGTATCAATAAAACCACTAGCAGGTAGGTAAAATTTATTTGAAAATATCTTTATATTTAAAAAAATCATGCATCTTAATTAAATCGAGTCTTTTCTGTAGTCACCTCAAGCATTTTTTTCCCTCAAATATCAAGGTAAAATTTCAAAGGAAAGCAGATGGTGATGTAGTAGTCCTATTCAAGAAAGAAAATAAAGAAAAAGGGTTTAATCATAAAGAAAGGGATTCGATCCGAAGCGGGGAAATATAAGCACTGGTGAAAAAAATGCATAAAAAATAGACTGCGCCATCTATCATTTTAACACCAATCTCAACCGAAGAAACACACCTCCTCAATAGGACTTGGACTCAAGTGACAGTAGGCCTTTTGAATAAGTGCCAGCCTTTAGAGAAGAAAAACTAAACAATAAAAAAAAATCAAGGGAGGTAAGAGTTGTTGAGAGCTTGTCATAATGTGCCTGCAGCTGACAAAGGCTCGTGAAACATATTCCCTTTAATATATTATTCTGTCACTAATAGCGACCCTTTAATAGCGCACAGCGTGTTGTGCTACGTATACCTTCGCCTTAAATCTTAGTATTCACTACATACGTTGCTTTCTCATCTAATTGAGCCTAAATGCACAGAATAATTGAAAGAATTATGCTAAAAAAAACTTTTGGAAGTCTTTTTTTTAAACTCAAAAATCTATTCAAATTCAAGATTTTTTTTTTTTTGTAAATTAATCTTAAATTCTTCATTAATTTCACATTAAAAATTTTTGACTCATAAAATTCAAATCAATTCATTGCCTGTTATTTTTTTCTATCATAATGCATATTGAAAACTTAAACTACAGAGTTTTGCAAACAGGTGTTGGCTTACATTTAATTTGAAGAAGTAGTAACTAATCATGAGAATCGAAAAACAGTATGAAGGACATTCATTTATCAGTAATTACTGAAAAGTAAATACCCTTCCATATGATTGATGCAAGTATTACACATCTTTCTCATGAATTAGGTTTTATAAATTTGGTGATATTTTTTAATTTGGAATATGGACAATGCAGGCATAACAATTTAGATATTCCTTCATTTACAGAAATTTACAGAAAAATTCAGCTTAAAATAACCCTATTCATTCAGTACGATTTCTTTTAAAAAGTTATATATATATATATATATTCATAAAATAGAAGGAAAAGCTAAACTTAAAAACCAAGATAAGCGTTTGGAAATAATATTGTTACATTTTATTTCAGAAATATGTTGTGTTAATGAATAAAACTGGAAGAATAAATTTTTTAACCTATTTTCTGAAGATAGATCTTTAAATAACCTTTAGTAAGTTTTTTTCTTCTTCTCTTTGTTCTAAACGAAATGAAAAATTCAAACTTATTACAAATATAAAAATAGTACTACTAACAGTTTTAAGTTTTTTAAATATCTCAATTTAAAATTATTTTTTAATTAACAGCGATTCGTTAAACAGCCCCTGAAATCATACCTGTTTTAATAATTCATATATACCACCCTAACACAATACTTATGTTAAACATTTGCCCTAAATGAAAGTGAACAAAATATTCTATTTGTATACCAAGCATGTAAATCTCATTCCCTTTCCATTGTTAAGACATAAAAATCAACCTTTCTTCGTTTTAAATTCCCGTTACATTAATTATCAGGGTAAAAGCAATTGTTAGTATTTATATCCTGGGAGTATTTAAATGCTATCTAATTCATGTTATTTCTCAGAAGGTGTAGAAAGAGGTGTTTCCATCTGCTGGGAAACTCTTCCTTTTCCAGCTGACAAGCGCATGTCAAGACCAGGGAGAAACACACAGCTTCTAATCTCTTTTCATTCAGCAAGAACATTTGGAAGTGACGCTCTTTATTTTTAAAAAGAGGCAAAACAGATGAGCTCGTGTCTGCAGCCATATTTGTTTACATTTCTTTCCCCTCCTCCTCTTATCAAAGATGGCGAATCCCCGAGTGTTTTTTGAAGGCGGAAGGCGACGAACTTTGACCTGAAGCACATCCGTTTTCACCGCAGCTCGCAACTGGCTAGGCTTCTGGAACCATATCAGTTGGCGATAAAACACAAATAGAACTTTATTTATCGTGCCAACAATTCATTCATTATTTTCGCTGGGGAAGGTTTTCTTTTGGCGAGTAGATGGCTATTTATTTAACAATTAATGAAGTAGAGATGATGTTCTAAGATGTCTTCTTTCTTTTTGTTTTGCCCTTTTTCTTTTTCTGCTCTCATAGCGGTATATCACTCACAGCGCTAATCATAAGTGATATTCAGCCAACCATTAAGCGTGATTCGAAAGTAAAAATTTGTCGCACGAGAGCGGCGTGTGCGTTTATTGTTTTTTATTGCCACCAGCGCAATTACTCGTTCCTTTTTCGACGGCCACTTGAAATCATTACCAAAGGATTTTTACAGCAACATGTGAAACACGCGCTAAATACTTACTTTTTTTTTTTAAACTAGCGTCTGAAAACTTTCGTCATTAAAAACAGATTTCGTATCAGTTCATCAGTTTTATCATCATTATCCGAAAACTTTACAATGGACCGTTTTAAAATTTATTGTTCAAATATTGTTTGCTAAGAAAGTTCTCAACTTGAAACGATTAATTAACATACAATTAATAAACTTTATTAAAATATTCTACGCATTTACTATTTTTTTTATCTAAAAATTTAATGGGACATGGCAACGACTTTTAAAGTCTTCAATAATATGAAGTACTTTAAAGTCTGCAATATTATATTCGATAAAAATCATTGTAATTTTACCATATAAAGGACCTTATATCCTTTTGTCTTTCTTATAAATAAATAAATGACATCCTTCCACCTTGAAGTAGAATGACTTTATTTAAAAAAAACACAAACTAAGTAAGAAAAGAGGCTTAGAACTTTCAAAAGGTAATAAATATTTTGTTTAGAAATGAATACAGTTTTACGAATTTATATGCAGAAAACGAATTTATATGCTGAAAAAAAAAGTAAAGATATGAATATGAAATGCATGACCTTGACTATGAAATTTCGTAATAAATGCTATTTTAATTCATCGATTCAGAAGTTCATTAAACGTTATTGAAAGGAATGCATGATCTTCTTTTCTTCTGTAAATGACATTTTTCAATGTCATTATATTTCTTTTACTATCATTAATAAAGCAATTAATAATATATTATTAGTTAAGTAGTTATTTAAATTGAAGTATGTAGTTATTAAATTGAGGTAATTAGTTATTTAAATTCAGGTACATAGTTATTAAGTTGAAGAGAGTAGTTATTAAGTCGAAGAGAGTAGATATTAAATTGAAAATTGCTAGTACCACCTTTAACTTTTAGTTTTAACTTTAAAAGAAATGGCGATTCGTACGAAGAAACTATTTATAACCAGTAAGCAGTAAAACGTCCAATTTGTAATATCTTGTTGTTGTTAAGGATACCACTGTATCACTTTCTGCTTCCTGGCAATTACTCAGATACTACATTTTCACGATATGTAATAATTGAAAATTGATCAAAAGTATAATTAGAAAATAGCGCCTTAGGCAAACTCACTAGTTGCCCTTCTGCCTTTCGGTATGCTATTTATACAGTTACTATCGAAGAAAGAAAAAAGTACTTTTATTTTTTCTGCTGTAGTCAAAGAATGCTGAAAATGCCTCTCATTTAAAAGAGTATAAAAAAATCATTCAACATCTTATTCTTCCATATCTCCAATATTCCCATTTTATCTCTACATGAGTACTAGCTTTTATTTACTCATCCTTACCATTAGTATGCAAGAGTATTCTATTTCCTGCAAAATTGATTAAGCATTAAAATTATTGCAGCTGCTAATTTTCAGCCTGAAAATTCGGGTGTGCCATTTTGAGGATGAATATAGCGCGTTTTTTGCCTCGCAGCTATATATATATTCAATGTTTATTCAACCACACGCAGTTCCAACCACACTGAAATGAATAGCTCTCCTTTTTGATCAGCAATCATGTTCATTAATTTGTTGAACGGAGGGATGATTAATGATGATGAAAGGTATCTACAATGTCATTCACATTTGCAAACGTAATGACAAAGAAGAAATGGATTTTGAATGGTTGTTGGGAATTTATACACATTAATGTCGGATATTTACATACACAAAGTTTTTTTAGCTATAATACCAACGATATTAACATAATTTACAGTTACTATTTTCCTCATACCTTTCTAATGAAGAGTCTTAGGTGAAAATGATTCGTATATGCTAATGATAAATGATTATAGGAAATATATTATAGTAAATATTTCAGTTATTAATTGGATTAAATATTTTTGAAAACATAAAATTTGTAATAAATGTTGCTTAAATAGTGCAGTTTTAATTAACAAGTAAGCATACTTTTTGTTCAGCTACAGGTTTTTACACTTTAGTATCATATTTATGAATGAAACATTTGCTATAAGACTTAACAGAAAGTTTAGAATTATAAGAAAATCTGGTAATGAAATACTTCTTAAAAAACTTATTCGAAAATTCAGTTCTAAATAAAGGTAGATGTCTTTTTTATGATATTGCTAAATTATGAAAAGAAACATGTTCGAAAAAGAATTTATTCTAATGAGAGTAAGTCTATAAAAGGATATTTTATACACTATTTAAATTGAAATTATAATAAATAAATAGCTCAGAGTAAAATAGACTGATATTAAAAAAGCAGAGTACGTATATTACTTTTTTTTATATGACTATTTGAAAAATGAAAATCAGAAAATGTTATCCACAAGTTTCCAATAGTTTAAATTCCTAGTTTACCTGAAACTAATTTGTTTTCTATGTTGTAAAATGTGTATGAAATGACCAAAGAATATGTAAAAAGTCAATTCTGTTTTCTCTGACTTAGCATACATTTCAATTCATCGGCATTAAATGATTCTTCAATTTTCCAGTAAGAAAAAAAAAAAAACAAGCAAGAAATATGATGAATTTTCCTTATCCAGCATACATTTTTTCCCAGCGCACTTTAAACACGTCAAAAACATTCAACTGTAGTTCTTAACCCTTTTTTTCATTAAAGAATTTTACTTAAAAGCTAAGTTCTCTATCCAAATGTCAATGCTTTTTTTTTTTTGCATTTATTTCCCTTTTACGTCCCATTTTGTTTCCTAGATTCTTCTTTTACTTCGGATTTTGCATCATTTTGTTTTAAAAGTTGAAAATGCCTATAGTCTATACTGTTGTATTTTTTACGAACCCATCGATTTTTTTTTCTGGAAGGATGAAAAAAAATATCGACACTGAAAGGAAGCATTTTTTTTATTATTCTTTTACTGCTTTGATGTTATTCTACTGTATATTCTTGCCTTTTCTTAAGATCCAAATGCTTTTTAAGATTTATTCCTTGTCGATCAATGCCCTTTTTAAGAAGGAAACAATTTTAGAATTCTGATATTTGCCTTTGGATTTGCCCTTTACATTTTTTTTCAGAAGATCGTGTTTCTAGGGAAATTTTGAATTAATTTTCAGATTAGATTTCTATTCTGTTGTAACTTAGCTTAGAAATTTACCCTTTAGTGATTGGGGAAAAAATGGGTTAAGTTGATTTGTCTTACCTTAATGTAGAAACGGAAAACATTTCGAGGACTTTGAACTCCCTTGTTGAAATCACTTTATTTGATTATGTTAATTTATTAACTTGATTTCCAAAGGGAATGGATTCATCTGTTACATATTGTAGACAGCTTGGTCTGTAGTATAAGAAAAGCAGAAAAACAGAGTTAATTATCATCACATTACCATCTCATTAATGCTCATATAGAAAGCTTGCATGTAAACGGTTTTGAAAGTGTCAATTGTAATTTGGTAGTTTTATAAGCCTTCTCATGTTGTTACTAAGTTTTTTTAAAAACAAATTATAAAATGTGAGAAAAATTTATTACAAAAATCTACAATTTGAGTAATTTTTTTTTAAAAAAAATGCCTGTAAGAAAATATATATTATTCATGAAAAGTTTGATAAAAGCATATAATGGAGAAAAATATTAGCAGTATATGCGCTGAAAAATTATTTAGGTTTAATACAAATCATCAATACATTTTCAATTTACTTGTGATATTTTAAATTAAAGCTTGTTCGAATAAATACTGGAATATGAATTACCGCACAAGATTCAGCGATTAAGCCAAATGAGCGTTACTTGTTTTTGAAGTAGCGCCAACTAGACTTAACTACATTCTCATCACGTTTTCTTTCAAAACCCCTTTTTACAAGGGGGCACAGTTACAAATCTCACAAATAGTACACAGAAGAACAACCATGCCCTAACCGGGACTCGAACTTGGGACTCTCAGATCATGAGGAAAACGCGCTACATCTGTGGCAGAAAACCAGCTCCCCCCACTTTTTTTTTTCTTTTTTTTACAATGCATAACTTCTAACACTAGCAGTTATCGAATTTTTTTCTAGGAAATATATTGAATATGGCAAAGAAAAATATAAGGATAACATTTCTGTATTTACCCCCTGAAGATGCATTTGACAAAAAAAGAATTATAAAATGAATTAAAAAGAAACTCATTTTTTAATCACCATACAGATATATTTTTTATACATGCATCATAACTAAGAAATCAAGAAATTATATATACAAAAAAATTATATTCCAAACTAAAAAAAAATAAATAATAACGCTGTTATAAAACCGAAAGAATGGCTTTAGTTATTTTTCTCCCATAAAATTCTTATTCAGATCGATTAGGATGTCTTTCTGCGTCAACAACAACATAGGATAATACAACTCGCAATAAAACATACTTAACATACTTCTTACTGCTCAGTTATCTGATTCCCTTTTCTTTTCACATAGCAATCGATTTTTAAAGTTAAAACCTCCAACAATTGACAAATACGCTTAAGAAACATAACTATTGAATTCCTATGCATCACAGTCAATGAATGGAATTTTTCATCATTCCTTACTTTTAGCAAATGATTCCGCCTTTCCTCTGAGGGAATTGAGTTCCGAATAATTGTGCGATATTGAGGTCGCCCGGCTAACAGACAGTTTCTGTCCTAATTAGCGGCCATTTAAAGCAACCGTTAAATCAATAGAACAATTATCTATGCTCAGGTTATTTCACATGCACAAATCAAATTCCGATTCCACTGAGAATTTGAAAGTGCTGGGGTAATCTGATCGCAAAATTCACTTTAACTGGTTTCTCGGGTAATCGCTTTTGGGTACAATTGCGTTCTCAGCCTTAGAATTACTGAAATGCTAGCGGATGCTAGGAATGCTTTTCAGATGGTCACGGTTCTGCGGTACGAAATAAAGGATTTGAATTTCAACAGATTCGCGATACTTTAAGGAGCATTTAAGAACTGTAATGGTTCGATAAAATTATTTATATAATTTGTTGCGTAAATAGTGTGATTGTTAATTTATAACGGAATGTGAAATTTCCAATCTTGAGTTATGATGATTTAGAAAGGATCGAAGCATAAAAACACATATGTAAAGTTTACAATAAATCCTCTTTAATTAAAATTCATTGATTGGTATATTTGGTTATTAAAAATTAAATAATTATAATGGAATTTTGTATTGTAAATATTTTGTATCTTATTAGATAAAAATAAAACTGTAAGAGATATTATTAAATCCTGTGAATATAAAATACTATTTTCAAGTTACCCTAGAGTCAATATGGAATAGATAAAATGATTTCGAAAGCCAATTAAACAAAGAGAACGCCGCCTAAACTGCCTAAACTGAAAACCATCTATACAACATTTCGAGCCACATAATAGAGAGGGTTTCTCAATTATCTGCAGATGCACCCTGCCCTAGGTTTATATGTATGATAGACCATTAATCCTCATATTTAGTCATGCAGGATAGACCTTTAGTCCTCATGTTTAGTCATGTATGATAGACATGTTTAGTTATTATTCGAGTCTCGAATTAAGGACTTTTCAATTCCTACAGGTTAAAATAGCATTTTAATTATGTATAGATTTACATACTATACACTATCTAAAGAATATAGAAATCGTACAATAATTGGATGAAAGGACAAAAATAGGTAATATTTTTATGGTAAAAGAAATAAAAAAGAGGGACTTATTACACGAGTAATTTATATTGCATCTACGCAAAAATATTTATAAGGAAAATATTCTTTACACAGATAACCCAGAAAATTATGTATTTTTACTAAATGCGAAATAAAAAAAAAGAACGTGATCTCAAAACGCAATTATGAAGAAATTGCATTTTATTTATTTTCTCTCCATGAAAATAACGTTTAAAACTATCATCTTGCCTCAAATTATTCTAAGCAATTTTTGATGAGATTTCATATTTCCTGCTCAGATATTTATATCTTCTTCCCATTTGTAAAATATATTTTCGTTTTACAAATGAGACCCTATTTTTAGAAATATAAAGCAAATACTTCTATAAAAAGTTTTCTCAATACTAGTTTTACCTTGTCGTTTACTTTTTATCGCTACAATTAGAAAAAAAGAAACCTTGGTGAGAAAAGAAAACAGAGTGGACAATCCAGGTTTTTCCTTTCCTTTATTTTTGTATCCTTTATTTTCATTTCGGTAAAAGAAATTTACTTAACTGGAGGACTTTAAAAAAAAGGGAGAAGAAACTAAAGAAACAGATCATCTGAAAGGTAGGAAAAGTTTTTCTGTACGCTGGCAAAGGCTGAACACGCTGAAGGGAATGATTACATTTGAATCCACAAAGGGCTGCTCTTGAGACACTTTTAAATCCCTGAAATCTCAAATCCCCTCCATCAATCATCCCTGGGGATTCGGCAGGGATTTCTAAGTGCGACGCATTAGACGGAATATAATCGCGATCGAAGTTGCCATTCTCTTCCTTTTGATTGTCTTTGTTTTATTTATTCCTCCCTCCCTTCCCTTATTTTTTTCCTTTCTTTTTCGCTCTTTAATATCGACAAGGGAGATTCGGGACATTGTTGTCACCATTTCTTTTCTCCTGTTCAAAGGATCTCTTACGAATTAATCCGGAGAAAATAGATGAAAACCCTCAAGAAAGCTGACCCAAATGATCGTGGGGCGAGAATTAAGGGACTAAATGAATATCCTCCAAATGAACTGAAAGAAAAGCGTTTGTCGGAAATGCCTCAAATGCTTCGTTTTGATAAGGCGGTTAGATTTCGGTGGTCATTTCTTTTACTTGCGTGAGCTGAAGTTAAAAGTTTATTTTTGGAAAATGTCATTTAAAAAATGAATGATGAGTTTAAAAAAATTATATATGTATTTTATTTTTGATGGGGAAAAAACAGGCCAGGTGTATGTATCTTTGAAATTTGATTGGACAGCAAAGTGCTATTTTTTTTTATTTGAATGACAACTATATCAAATTTAACTTAGATTGAATGCAGTTCTATTATAATAATCACGTTTTTTTTTTCTATCCATACCTTGGTGAATTAAGAGCGTTATTTTCTTTTTATAAGCCATAGGATGAAAAAAAAAAAAAAAAAACCTTGGAAGCTTCTATTTCAATTGGCGTCTTTTTTATTTTTATTTTAAAGAATAAATTTTCTCAATGTCTCTGTTATTTCTCGCGCATTTTATAAATTAGACAATTTAATGAAAAAATTAAAAAATTAAAAATCGCAGAGCATTTAGCGTAATATTTTTATTTAATGCCATTAATTCTGAAGTATATGTGAATTTTTATAGTAACATGAATCTTGATTAAATATCTTTATTTGCTGTTATTAAATGATGTATTTTGTATGATAAAATTAAAAATCGATAAACTAGTATTAAAATTACAAACAGATATTGCACTGCTATTTGGCAGTTTTATGTAGTTATTTATTTAAAAAACTATTAAATAACTGGCCTTCTATTTATTTATTTATTTTGAGTTTTTTTTTCAATTACACAAAAAGGAGTATATATTTTAATGAAATAATAATTCTCAAATAATGCGAAAATTAAAAATTAGAACCTCTTTTGAAAATCGTTGATAATATGAAGGGATCTTGAAGATCGTAGTCTATGCAAATTTTGATTTGTTCTATTTATTGTAAGATAAAAAAAGATTATATATATTATAATTTTAAGATAAATAAGATATTATGATTATTATATATTATAAGAGAAAAGGGATTATTATAAGATGCATCAATCTCAAGCAGAGAAAGTGAGCGTTACTGTTTACAAGCTAAAAAATATATCATTCGTGAGAATACTATCCCATAGCGTCATTTACTTATTTGTTTGACAAAATTTGGCAAAGGCTACTCAACAATTCTATGTATACAATAATGTTATCACTTTCATATAATAAAGCTAACTAAAATATAGAAACTGCTGAATATAATATGATTGTGAACTTTTCTATTACTTTTCCTACGCAATGCTATATTTCCTGGGAAACATCTAATTTCTTTAATTATATTATACAGAAATATTTAGACAGATTTTATTAAATGTTTTAACCCCTTTCTATGTTTAAATAGGTTAACTTTATTAATGAACATAACTTGCTGAAATTAATTATTTACAGAAGAAATGCTCTGCTGGTACAAAAGAAGGCCAGTAGACAGACACTAAGAGACCCCCCTTTTTTGTCACATGGAATTAAATGAGATTGTTAACGAGTTTAATATGTCACTGAATTTGTATTAGATTAGAGAAATTATTCATCTTCCTTTTTATATTTATGGACTGCTTTTCAAAGAAAGGAAAGCCATTGAATTATTCCAAGTATTCTGCGAGATTCCATATATTTCATGGTATTCTGGATTTATAAGTTATGAATAAAACTGGCTCTTTGAGAAAATGTCAATTCAGTATTTAAAAAATTACTGTTTATTGTTAACTGTGTTGTAGAAAATTTTTTACTGCTTACTAGTAAGCATTTCCGGCTCTCTGCTTCCAAATACAAACTATCCTAATTTCAAAATCTGACTTTATTCTAGGAAGCTTAGATCTTCAAAATTTAGTCCTTGCTCCCAGCAACGTGTATAATATATGAATGCAGATGATCCAGTCTTTGTGAAGCTTCACTTTCTATGAGGGAATTCGGGTTCCATTTTCTGAAGTAGTTTCGTTTTCATTTGTTAAAAGTGGGCGGTAAGTGTTAAGTGCAGTTTGTTTCATTATCCCATAGACTCTCCTTTCCGAAAAGAATTCAATTTGCATATTATCCCAAATGCTTAGATGAAGGCGAACAATAAGGGTAAGGGCCTGATCCTCCCTTTCTAATCAAGGTATTGTTTTGTGGGAAGATTTACTACCAGAGGTTTGACGGCCCTGTGGGACTTGTTGCATGTGTCATGACGTTCGTTTCCCCGCAGTCGTGAATGATGCGCACAGTTCTCCGGCATTTCCGGGGAACGTATTAAATTACTTAACCGTCGCATATTACTGATGGGAAGACCACCCGCAGGCACACAAGAAAAAGGGGAAAAAATCTATAACTACGATTTCAACGTGTACCTGGTTCTCTAGGGAGCTAAGAAGAAATAAAGGAGTGAATCTGAGTACATCACGTTCGAGTCGAAATCTCAAAGCTGTAATTGGAAAATCAAATGAATATTTTTGATAAATTTCAGATGAAATGCTTAACTGCGAGCACACGCTTTAAAATTCAATAAAACTATCTGTAAAAAGGGTTTAATTTTTTTAATGAAGTCATTCAAAAGAGTTGAGATGATTTTGAAAGCAAATTTTGTCTTTTTTTTTAATAACATTTTCCCATCCGCATTGTTTTCCTTTTTGTGAAATGATAAATGGGACAATGTCTGTATAAAAAGGGCATTCTAGGAGCAAATTAAATGTATCGAATATTTTTCATTTGTGGGAAAGAAAACTGATAATATTTCTACTTAATTTTCAAGCCTCCTGACAACTAATGTCCGGTGTTTTGAGTAAAAATCAGCGGAGCGAAATGCCGTGTGTGTGTGTGTGTGTGTGTGTGTGTGTGTGTGTGTGTGTGTGTG